>VZRL01001023.1:166136-179520 GCA_013397895.1 Origma solitaria
AGGGAGAAGGAGGGAAGGGTGCGGGAGGAGGGAAGGAGGGAAGGGTGCGGGAGGAAGGAAGGAGGGAAGGGTGCGGGAGGAAGGAAGGAAGGAATTGTACAGGTGCAAGCGGGGGTTTGGAGCACAGCTTCGTTAAGTGTACTCGGCAGAACGCTGATATGCTGCTTAAGAGCCTTTCTCATGAGAAAATGGTGAAAATGCCAGGCCCTAAAAAAAATTCAAAACTGCTTCACATTTTCCAATTCATAACTCAGCACATCTCTGTACTATTCTATTACATAACAGTTTATTTTAATAACATCATTTTGTCCAGTCTTATGAGAAAGGAAACACATTCTTTTATGGGACAATGGAACGCCAGTGATTAATTCATACCAAAACCAAAAGATGATCAGTTGGTAAAAAGCATGTAGTTTTGTGTTGCACATGTACAAGATTACAGTACAATTTAAAAAAGGTTTTATTTGTTGAGAATGTACTACCCTAGCTCTATTTAATGAATTAGTAATTCTAAACTCTTAGCTAAACTGCAGTGCTATGTTTTATTGTTTCAGGCTGGATAATCAATATTTCAGAGTATGCACAAGACATGATGTAATATTACAACACAAACATCTTGAATACTAAGAAAGAAATATACCTTCATTTTTATAGTATTTGTTTCCATTCCTTCACATGTTATTCTACCCTTTATTGGAATAGTATCAAACCTATATTCAAGTTTTTCTTACACAAAATATATTCATTTATGAGATCTAATTCTTTCAATGGCAACCATGTGAGATGAAGGACGTGTGACCTTAATAAAGGTGAATCAGCACAGAAAATTTTAATGGTGTTGAGACAGAGAGGATGGCCTAGATCTGTCTAGCCCCAATCAAGGATTATCATTAAATTCTGTAAAACATTGGCTTTGTTAAACAGAGCAATAAAAGTTGCCTTTCTCATGTTCATTGCTCATACAACAATAAAGTATAATCCATGAAAGCACAAAACATTCCCCAGTTCATATAAACAATACAAAGAAACTTGACATCTCATATAGTTTTGTGCACTGTCATTTTAGCCAGCGTTAAAAGCGAGCTCCCCCATAAAACCACTTTACACCAGTGGAAGTCACATCAGCATTTCAGGTAAATTTCTGTGCACAGCCCACCCTCATCTCCCTGACCAAACTGAAAATTGGGGCATTCCAGCTGTTACTGAAACCCACTCTTCTCCTTTGGTCAATTTTATTTATTTATTTGCCTGCCTGGGTATGCAAACAGGAGAAGGCACTGCCAACCACACTTTAAGCACAAGGGAACTCCTCCAAGAGAGCAGTCATGCTACAAACTAAAATAAACCTGTGGAAAGCTGCTAAATTGCTACCCTGAGGAGACAGATGTATAAAACATTGATATAAATAGTCAATAAGTAGAAAGGTGAGTGCTAAACTGTTAAATCTTTAGAGTTATTCACCTGGAAAAGGGAAGGCTCCAGGGAGACCTTCAGTACCCTTCAGTACCTAAAGGGGTCCACAGAAAAACTGGAGAGGGACTTTCACAAGGCATAAGTAAGCAAACAAGATGAAACTAAAACGATTTCAGGAGTTAAATGTCTCTTTACAGCCCCTCTGGCTTGGACAGAGCAGTAACAGGAGCACAGAGAGGGCAAGGGCCTGACACACGCCTGCAAGGACAGCACCTCGGGTACCCAGCCCTCAGGTCAGTGCTTGTCACACACGGCAGAAGACTTGCCATGAGCAGAGAAAAACAGAATTTTTTAACCCAGAGCAAGGACTTCAAACCAGAAGTTGGAGGAAGAAAAGGATGCTGGCTAAAAAAGCATATGCATTACAAATGAGCAAAAATTTTTAAGGTTTTCTATATTTTGTTAATTTTGTCATCAGTGAAGAGCATATTTATCTGTAGAACCATGTAGTTGTTGAAAAGAAATATTATTTTAACCTTTTTTTTTTCCCAAGGGCTAAATGTTGAAGTGAATTATTACACTTTTGCACCTGTCCTTGTCCTTTGCAACAGACTGGAAAGCAAACAAGCCTGGCACAAACAGCCCCAGCCCCAGTTCAGTTGCTCGGTGCCCTGGTACAAGTCCAGGCCCCGTATACTGAACTGTCTGATGAGAAACTGAGAGGAGTTCAATTTATAAGCTTTCAAAAGCCTGGATTGACCTGACTCTAGTCTCAAATTGGACAATATCAGCTGTCAGGGATTGTTAAAGTTGTGCCACAAAGCTGTTGCCAAATGCTCATTAAATTTCCCCAAACATACTAACATAATTTTAATTCAAAAGCACTCACTTTCCCTAATGCATGAAAGGGGGAAAAAACCTAATATTCTCTTTAAATAAGCAACCAAACTCTAAAAGGAAATCCCCATTTTCCTTCCATATTTTCCATCCAATCATAGGCACAGTTACCAACACACTACATTACACCAAAGATGAAGAGGATAAAGATACAGATAAATTCAAATGAAGAGTTTTCAATTTATTTTTTTTTTAAAATTTTGCTCTTCTCATGCCTGTAGAAGGTGAAAATAAAAAGATATGCAAAAGAAAGAAGCCGTTTAGCATCCTCCCCCACAATATGGGAAAATTATATGTTTCTCCTGAAAGCGGTATTTTAGCACAGGAGGATGTTCTTATGTTATGACAAGATAATGTGTGTGTAAAGCACTCCTATAATTTAGCTGTCACACAGCCACAGCTACTCGAGTGCATGTGCGCCCAGGGAGAATTAGCTTTGATCTGAAAAATACATCAGATGGTTTCCATTCCTTATACCGAATCAATTCTGTTTGGTAAGAAATTAATCTGAGCATCTTTCACACAGCCATTGTCAGAGGGTTTAATCTCTGGAACTGATGCCGTGACTGCATGGAGCTGTTTACAGGGTAAAAAACTAATGTCAGCATGGATAAAAATCACTTTTTAATGGTTCTTATCTGAGTCCTTCCACTTTGGAGCATCCTAGACGTTTAAGGGCCATCAGAATGACAATCTAACCAGTAAATTTTTCTGGGAATAAAAAAACAATGGTGTACCTAATCTTGAATAGACTCTAAACTTCGGAACTGAGGAACACATTTTCTGGAGCTTTTGTAACTTCGATATTAGACATCAAGATGTGAAAACTGAATTCTTTTCACAATTATGCCTCCCCACCTTATAAAGACTGACTTAAACTTGCCGTTGTTTAAACTGTTAAATAGCACAGCTGGGACTAAGCTTTTTTACTATAATAATTCTTCCAAAACCAATTTAACTTCAGCCTCCGAGTTTTTCAGCACATGCTTCTTCAGAAAAACAGAAAGCAAAAGTAATTCCAATTTCCAGGAATCAGACCACAATAAAGGAAAAAAATACGAGCACACTACAACTCTAGGATGAAAATCATCTATTTTGAGGAGCCAGTATGCTTGCTTCGAGATCCTCATTTACCTCCTGCACATGCTCACTTGAACCCACAAAGCATTTCTAAGAAACTCCAGTGCTCCTTCCACACTGGGAATGCTTCAGTCTCTCAAGTTTAGCTTTACAATTTATCAGTTTAATGACTGACAAATTATTTGCTGCTACAATTTATCTGTAACTTCTCATTGGACATGTGGGAGAAAAAGGCTAAACACAAGCTCAGGAAAAAAAATATCAGCTTAAATAAGGCCTCACTCTCCAGCATTCCTCTCTGCCCTACACATCAGAGCTCTCCAAAGTCTTACCTGTAGGCAGACAATTCTTAATTAAGAATTAGTGGCAGAGACTGCCTGCTGTCATTTAATGCAGCACAGAAAGTAGGACCGAGCACAACGAGTGAAAATTACACCCATACGTGTTCTTAAATAGGTACATTACAAGTTTGGCTCTTCCAGTTTCTGACCGGTTACTGTTTCTAAAGGCTACTTTTATGGAGCGAAAACATCTATTTTGAGGAATGTAGACTTTACTGCCAGCACTCCACTTCTATAAATAAGTATGCCTTACTCTCTTCCCTTAGTTAAGGAAAATAAACAAAGAGAATATGTGCACATAGATGGGCTGTTCCAGCATTCAGTGCAACTCGGGCAGCAGGGCAGACAAAGGTGAAGTGATGGCATTCTTTAAACCTTGCAGCTAATGGAGTAGGAGCATAGAAAAGAATGAGGTCTGCGGTGAACAGCCAAAACCAAATAATTTTACAGAAGGCAGGGAGAGAACAAGCACCTCCTCTCTCGGTCTCTCTGACTGTGTACACATTTGTGTGGCTCTGAGCTGTACTCCTGAACAAGTCACACCTCTGAACTCTGAAATTCCCATAGCCACACTACCTTCCAAAAATTATTCTTAGACGCGAAGAGAGCACACATTAATTAGGCAGTTACACAAAACTTATCTGTGTTTGTCATTTCAGCCAGACCAGAGCAATATTCCACAATCCAGCCCATAAGGGTTTTTTTCAAAGCCACAGGAAGTTACCAGCTTTGCCACCAAACCTTTGCTCAGAGAATCAGCTCTTTGCTGGTGTTCTCCAGGCAGTCCACCTCTATTTCCCCAGTAATACCATTTTATTTTAGCTCCTTACCTTCCTTCCCTCAGGTGCCTGTGTTTTTCCTCCTCACTGTGCAGTAAGAACAACCTCTTTCCTCAGGGGGAAAAAAAAAAAAACGAGAGAAAAACACCACCTCCTTGACCTCTTTTAAGTACTCCTTTGCCACTCAGTCCCACCTGGCAGTCAGTGCTGTCAGCTGATGGTGATCAGGCAAACTGCAGAGGCTCTCGGGGATTGTTGGTTGATTTTTCCTTCTTCATTGCAGGAAATATCCATTTCATTTTCCTCTCTTCTCTTTCCCTGTAATCTCCATCCCCTTGCCCTGCAAACATGGGGGAGGAAGTAACAAACCAAACCAGAATAAAAATCCCAACCTACTATATTCTTCCCCCAATTACAGAGAAATTATTCCTCCCTTGCTCAAATATTTGAGCATTTTTTGTGTGTTTTGCTGTCGATGATTGTGTATTTCTTTTTCAATATTGTCATGCTTCAGTGGTCTACCTTCACTGCCTTCTCAAATTATTCTTCTGAGGAATACTGTGATTTTATACTATAATCTAATTTAAAATACAGTAGAGGGGATTTCTTCTTGATCTGTATTCTTGGCTGCAGTTGTCAGACTGCAAAAGGACAAGCAGTAACAGGTGTACATAAAACTAAAGTCAAGTTGGGTGAGATTTGTTGTGAGAAAGTAAGTACCAAAGCGGAATGCAAACCTGGTGTAAACAGCTCCTTTCATTTAATTTTTTTTTTTTTCACTCTGAACAGAATAAAAAAAAGTAATTTTCAAAGAAGTGTGCAAGCAGTTTCGGGCCAGACAAAAATGTAGCACTTGGGTCTCCAAAAGTTTATTATAGATAAGCTGTTTCTGCCTCGAAAAACAGAAAATTGCCAAGTTAGAATCTGAGTAGGCAGAAAGACCTCAATAGATCTGTCC
Source organism: Origma solitaria (assembly GCA_013397895.1). Lineage (NCBI taxonomy): Eukaryota > Metazoa > Chordata > Aves > Passeriformes > Acanthizidae > Origma > Origma solitaria. The sequence continues at coordinate 171,605 of VZRL01001023.1, forward strand.
ACATTAGAGATTCAGAAACAAACTTGTTTACCTCACTGTACAAAGAATTTAATGACTTTCAGACACAAAGCACTGTCCAGTAATCAAAGAGAATTAGAGTGCAATTAATTACACAGTTTGAAATTAGCGTATTAGTTGCTCAATGGTACAATTTGTATCCCTAATAGGCTGTGAGCTGGAAAACTGAAATAGAAATTGTAACCACAGCACGACTTGTTCTGGGCACAGATAACCAACCACCAGCTGCCTTTTGTGGTTTGCACACCAAGAATTTGCACAACAAAGAAAGGGTTAAAAATATCCAAATAAAACACCACAGCGAAGCTGAAAACAGGAATTCCCCACTCCCTGATGGAAAGGTAACTGCAGGAGCTGAAAAATAACTCATAGGACAAGAAAACCTGGGCTAGCTCACTAATTATGGAAAATATTGAGCAGCCAGTGTTTATTTGATGGAGGTTTGAAGTGACCAACCCCAAAAGGAACCATTCATTATTTTGCTCCAGAATGCAAAGTTGGGTTCAATTATTTTTGTTATTTTAAGTAAAATAACACAAACACACACACACACACACAGATGGCTGGTTTAGAGTCAGTAGTGAGTAAAGGATTGTGTTGAAATTCCCAAATGTTTCACAACATCTGAAGGTCAGAGAAATTATGCAGTGTCTCCCTCCAGCATCCTTAAATTACACATATAGACCACACAGTAAAGCTCTGCAGGACGAGAAAAAGTTACAAAATTCTTTCATGTCGTAAAAGGGAATTTTTCATTTTCATTTTCAAAAAGTTACGAAATGGTGGAGACCTCTTGAGACCTTTCCATAGGCCACCACTTATTCTGTGCCACTGGGAAGGGACACTTAGTCATCACTCGATTTATCTATGACTCTCATAAAATGGCTTTCAAAGGGTTTAGGAATTGATGGAAATACATATCACAAATCTGTTACAAGCAGCAGCATGGCCTATAAATTTGCTTTACTTATGCAGTTTTTATAAATATAACACAAAACCACCCTCTCAACGGAAACTTTTGAGCTTGCTATTTGTCTTCACCTTGCAAACAAAAGTTTTGTGGACAATAAGTGCATATTAATTCACTGTTTTTGGAAAAGGGTAGACCTGTGTCAACTGAGCAAAACTGAATCAATTACACTAAAGTATATTTTTATTCCTAAAATTTACCTGGGCAACAATACAGATTATAATACAATATTGTTGTAGTACCACACATTTTATGTAAATGAATGACAACACAGCCATTCCTGCCCAAAAATTGATGTCTGGAATTGCACCAAAAAAATCTTCAGTAATCTTCCAAGTAAATTGTCAAGGAATCAGTTAAGCAGTTTGAAGGCATTCTTCATTAAACATAATTAATGGCAAATTCTATGATACTCAAAAGCAACATTAGCAGGTAAAATACAACTGCTGTGAAAGAAACTTCTGTGTCTAGTGTTATGCTAGAAATACCTACAGCACCAGTTCCCTTAAAAATCATAATTCAACCCTAATTCATAACAACATTATAGAATTTTTACTCTAAAAATAAAAGCTAGAGGTTTTCTTCTGAGAACTACCTTATTAAATTACCTATGGACTTTTTTCATCACCCTATACATAAAATTTACAAACATTATACCATATGGCTTTTACTCAGGTCTTTATGTTGTATTTTTGTGTAGGTAAGCTTTACCTACGTCAGCTATCACTCGATAACTGGTGGAAAAGTTGAACCACTAGTTACTAGGTTGAAAAGAAGACTCATTCACCAAAGTGAAGCTGCTGGGAATTACAAGATGGAGAGCCTTCTCTCCATTGCGCCTCTGCTTGGTAGCGTTACAGACTCTCCCGTGGGAGCTACTGCTTGGATTTCATTCTGTAACCAAAGAAAACTGCATTCACTTTATCTTTGAGATTTATAGACTGAAGGTGCTGCTCCACCTGGGTGAGATCTTCCATTTCCGTGCACGCTCCTGTGAGGCAAATGTGCTTTGTTTGCCTCTCCCCTCAGCATGAAAATACAGAATTGACTCCTAGCAGTGCTGCTCTGTGGGTAAGAGCGCTGCTGGTTGCTTCATTAGGAAGGGATTTCCTAACCGACCTTTGTGACCGCTTTGGTTTGAAGACAGACCTGTGAAAAGCAAAATTTTGTGGAATGTTTGGAGGCATTCTGGTAATTCAATACAGAAGATTCTCCATATGAACACAATGAGCTCTTGATACACAACTTTAGCTTCTCCCTAGGAGCCTTTCATAAAATTTGGTCATAAATCAAATACTGATAGCATCGTTCACACTTATATTTTATCTCAGCATTTTTGTGTTACGTTTTGGTATTAGCATAGAGTAAAAAGCTGAAGTAACAAAGCATTTTCCAATTTTATGAAAAAGTTATTAGAGTGAAATGCATCTGTATGTTCTGTATGTGTGCAGTTAGAGGACTGAGAGCTTTCCAGGGAGAAGAAATAAGAAAAAACACCACCAAAACCAGCAAACAAACAAATCCCAAGTCATTTTTCCCACACAACCCTTTCAAATTGACATCATAATTTATTTAATCTGTAATAATACATTTAAAACTGAGGACTGGTAATCCCCCATTCAGATGTCCAGATCCCCCCTTATGTCCAGATCTACTTCTGTCATTTATTTCTCCAAAGGCCAGAACAAAGTCCATAGGCAATGCCTCTTTTTCAACCCAAGATAATATCAAAGGAGTGAGAATACTCTTAGAAACACAGGAGAAGAAGAAAAGAGAACTACAGTCTCACTCACTGGAGCCACAAGATGATCATGGCTGTCTCTGAGAAGCCTATGCAGCACAGGATTGCTCTGTGTTTCTTTGGGGTGGAGGCAGAATAAATAGAAATTGAGTGACAAACTAACACAGCCACCGTTGTTCCAATAGTTTGCATTTACTAGAATTATTCTCTTGAAGTCTTAAAATCAGAATGAAAAAAATCATTCGGCTCAGCCACGTGCAAACAGGACAGACCTGAAGTCATAAATATAGATTCAAAAATATCAGCAGAATGTTGTTTTAGTAATTTAAGAAAGAATGACTTTTTAGTAAAACAGAGGCACAGTCAGTGTCCCCCTCACTATGTTAAATTTCAATGTTTAATGAAGCCAGCAACACCTTGTCTTTGTATTTCTGTGGCATCAATGGGTTCTTGCAGCTTTGTGGCTTTGTTCCCAGCTGGAGACTGTTAATTTTTAATAAAACAGTAAGATACGACAAAATGCATCACAGTGACAGCGAGATGTAAGAAATAAATATCTCCCCAGTTCAAATGTATGATGAAACCAATGAAGTAAAAACTTACAAAATTGTACCGTTTTAAATTACAAAGTCGCGGAATGGTAGGGTTGGAAGGGACCACGGTGGGTCATAAGGTCCAACACCCCTGCTCAAGCAGGGGGACTCCTTCCCTGGAGTACCTGCACTTTAAAAGGTTCACATTTTATCCTTGTCTTTACTGTGGGTCAGTAAATCCCAGGATTCCCACCTGGAGTATTGCCTCTGCTCCTCAGCTGGATTTGGTCTGACTCTCATGAGCTCAGTTTTGCATCATTCTGAAAAATTTTTCAAGTTACTCTGGCCTCAAAGCTGTTCATTGAGAAGGGGAGGGGTTTTTTCCTATTTACACAGAGAATGGGCTCTTTTCTTATTAGCACAGTGTTCAGGCAGCTTCCCACCCTCCCCCTGCCCTTTAAATTCAGGCCAAAGTCATTTTTATGCTATCTGCTACAGACAGATTGTAAACACACCAGCCAGATGTTAGTTTTATTTTAAAAACATAGCTATGGAAAGTGTTTTAAGTCATAACAAAAGAAATCTGAGGAGTTTGGAATAATTTTGGTGTAACTCAGACTAGGAAGAGAGTGCAAAAGAAGCAGTTCCAATATATCACATTGAAGGTACAGAACACTGGAAATCAGCAACTCTGAATATTCTGTAAAATCCTATCAAACCTTGAGAATAAAAAAGACATAATGACTCATATATTAGCAATGTTATTAATGACCTTCTAAAACACCTGTCCAAACAACAACTTCAGAAGCAGCACCTATTCTTCCTTGCAAAGAGAAGCTCTAGTTTGTAGTAAAACCCATCTCAGTACAGTGAAAATATTTTATTGCTCAACAATGAGGGCTTGATGTTCATTGGGGAGATCACTGCGTATTTACAGCTCTCTTGGACTACCCTAGGAGATTCCAGGAAGCGAACCACATATAACATTTAACCAACTCCTTATATAAGGAATTAACTCCTTGATCTCCTGCCACAGGCAGTCCATGTCAGGGGTGTCCTGGTGAAACCATCCACACCTCAGCTGACCAAGTAGGAATGGTTCCTGCTTTTTTTGCCAAGTGCAGACACAACCCCACAAAAATTCCTTTCCTGATCTCATGTGTTTTGACCTTAAAAAGCCTACCCCTGAAAGGCAGTGGCTATGATTTGGTTATCCAAATTACAAACGACCAAAGAATTTGCAGTGCTTGTCCCTCTGCTTTTTCAGAGGCTCCCACAATGTTCAAGCTGATGCCTCATGTTGAAACCTCACATCTTGGAAAGCTTTGTTTTTCTCTACAAGTTAGGAGAGCCAATTTTTTCATTTCTTCCTTCCTAGCATGTGTGTAACCTCCCTACTTATTATAATGATATTTCAATGTGTACATCAATATATTCATTTAACCTTAGTGTCTTTTCCACGACACGTTCAGTTAAACTTTGCAACTCTGCTTTTTGTAAGCAGTGCCAATTCTAGAACACTTGCATTTCCTATCTGACAAAATTGTCCAATTGCAGGAAGAGCTGAGAGCATAACACCACTGAAAAAGGGGACTTATATAAAATTAAACTATAACTAAACTAAGTTTTATCTGGGCTTGCTCTCTGCCCCTGTGGCCACTGAAAAAGTCTTCCTGCTTTTATAGTATTAAACTTGCTTTTTCTAAAAAAATGGATCGCTTCCAGCTGCCAGTTGGGAGTGATCCCTGACCCATGCCAGCTACTTTTTGTCCAAGAAACTAGCAGGGAAAACACTGTCTGACCTGGCCAAATAAAGGAGGCCAGGAATACTTTCACAGGAAATAGCTTAGGCAACTGTGTTTCAGTTTTGGGAAATATTCCCTGTTGCTGTTGGACAGGATTTGCATCTTGGCGCTGCTTGTAAACCATAAACCCCCATTTTGTGCGATGATAGCTTTCCACTAAATTTTTGAGGCCCAGAGAAGAGCTTTTGTAAAAGCGACATGTGAAATGCCTCTCCTTTCATTAACTTTACAATAAACCAATATACCGGAAAAAATATTATTACCTTCTTTTAAATTGACTTTTCCCTTGAACCTAGAACTCATGAAATATCTGAAATGGCTTCAGTTGTGCTGGTTGCAGCCTTACATTATTCTTGATTACATAGCAGAGCAGTTTGTTCCAGCTCATTCTTCAGTTACCAGTTCTTCAAAAGGACCAAAAAAAAAAATTATTTTCGCGATGGAACCGTGGGGGATGGAATGGCAACCAGATCCTTCAATTTGGTAACATCGTGAGTTTCTTTCTCTAAAGACATAAAAGATAAATAGATGGTGCAAAGCAATATCTCAGTGCCAATGAGAATTTTTTAACACATTGAGCAGGCACGCACCTGGGTGAGAGGCCCACGTTCGACATTTCGGATCTCCATTATACCAGCTGTCGTAGAACCTGACCCCAATTTCATTTATTAAACCCCTAATAAAAAGTCAGGAGGCTGCTCCTCTGAGTCTGCTGTTCTACCTTTTTTTCCTTTCCTTATTCCTTTCACTGCAGGCCAAATGAAGAGCCGTGATTTCATACCTGCTTGCCCCTGGTGGGTTACCACCTGTTTTGCAGCTGGTGGCTCTCTTTCTTTACACAGAACAGTTTTCAAAGCAGCCCTTCCTTCTGGCACCGTGAGACAAATTTTAGTCCCACTAAAACTTCGTGTCCACATAACCACAGCCACAACCCCAAGCGGTGCTGTAATGATTCCGAGAAGACACAAAAAACTGCAGCAGTTTGAAAACCTGCTTTGTTCATCCAAGATTTAATGGTCTGTTTGCTCCTTCCGGAGACTACATATTGTGACATTTTGCTGGGTCTATCAGATGCCACAAACAGCCCTTCTTAAAGCTGTGACCCTTATTCTTGTTTACTGGTTTTGCATAATGTGGAAAGACGTATTAACAGTCTCTCCAGCAACTGAGAATTACTGTAATTGATTTATCCTTTGCCTAAGTATTTTTTACACACACATAAATCTCCAATGAAACTCAGCCCTGTTGAAATGAAAACTCAGATTTATGCCCTCATATTCCTCCTGATTGTTCTATGATTTCACTTTTTACTGGCCTCTAACAGCAAATACATTTTATTTAAGAACCTGAGAAGGAAGCGTGTGTCTTTTCAGTACAAAGGAATAAGGGCATTTCAGAGACAATTTTATTGGAGAAACTGTGTTACCGTGATTTAACTTTCATTTAAGAATTAACTGGGATGCCAGCAGGACAAGTTGAGATATGATGACATATACTGAGATATTCGATTTCACTGTATTAAGAGAATCCACATAATTCAAGTTTGTTGTTCAGCCAAGTGTGGAGGCCGTTTATGTTTTCGTACATGATTTTTAAAGTTTGGTGTTAAGATTTTCTTCTTCAAAACAAAACACCTTTTGGACTTCCTCATCTTGCACAAATGCACTAAAAGATGATGTGCAAATTGGGCTTGCTAAAAGTGCATTGTAACAATTATTATATTCAGCCATGCCCATCATATTTCATACTCGTTGCAACTTTGGTATTTAACAGATCCTAAAGAAATTGATGCTCTGTATAACAATAAATTTATTGCTCTCTTTATCTCTCAATTTCTTTCTTCTGACAGTGCTGTTTCTAAAAAGCATTGTTTTGGAGCGCAATCCGTACGAAAAGTTGTGTTGTGCTCAGAGGAATAGATCACTGCCCCACAAAAGCCTTTGTGCAGTTACCAACCTGCCTTCTGCACACACTCAGGGATTCTCCAAAGTTATCTAGGCTGAAGAGATCTTAACAAAGTCTTTTGTGTTATACCAACTGCAGAAGCTTCAAGGGGATTTTTATGCTAATGATTCTCTTTAATCTCCATATAATTCAGGCCAACTAAAAATAGATCTTTTACAAACAATGAATCATCATGACTTTAAGTGGATGCAGTTCTGCCACAATAAACTTGAAATCTCTGTTCCAGAGCACCTTTCTTTCCTCTCTTCATGCAACAACCACCCAACAAGCCACTGACAAAAATCAATATTGTTGATTTTTCTTCTCCCCTCTTACTTCAGGTGTCAGCACTGTGACCAGAGCCAAAAAAAGAAACAATTCCAACCATCATACTAATTTGAAGGATAATTCCAAAAAATAAATAGAATTTACAATTTTTTTTTTTTTATTTAAGGAAATTAGTCACAAGATGGTCAAATCTCACAACACTAGCAATAGCAATGGTAATTTCTTTTTTGAAAGAAAAGAAAAAAAGTATCTAGTCCCAAAGCAGGCTGTAGACCTACTTTTGCTGCTGTTCCACCCTCCTGGAATGTGTGAGAACTCCGAGGCACATGCAGCAGCTGAGCCGATGAGGTATGATTAATTAGCACCCATGTTACCTTGCGGACCAGATCTGCCTCCCTGGTTTTTGCACAGTGGCATTCCACATGCAAAAATGTCTCGTATCTCACTACCAGGAGAAAAACAGCCTTGCAAATGCATCTTTGAGGTCAAGCAGCTCTGTGCAGGAAGGGTTTTGTATCTGTCCATAGCCCATTTTACCCCAAAATATTAAAGGGAGCAGGAACAGTCACACTGAAATCCTAAACAGTAATTTATATGGAAAGTTTAAAAAAAAAAAA
>VZRL01001023.1:179545-285699 GCA_013397895.1 Origma solitaria
AAAAAAAAAAACAACTCAATATAATCCATTTTCTTACACAACTCTTGTAGATTCTTTGAATTTTGCAAACACCCTTATGGAACTCCCTGAAGACAAGTACATAAGATAAAGGATTGTATGCATTTTTCTTAGAAAGAAGGTGGAATAAATGAACAACTGGAGAGCAAAGGTCAGCTATTAATACCAGAGGTTTAAGGCTAAGGGAGGTCCAGGTGTTGGCTGATGAAAAGTAAGCATAAGATAAGCTGAAAGATTGTTTCCTGGACTTTTAAAAGCTTTCATGCATGAACTTCTCTGACATTTGCTTTTGGATCTTATTACATTTTATTTTGCTCTTTTTCGATGGAAGTTAACAGTGTGATCCCTGGGTTAATTTACGTACCTTACCAACACTGAGATATATCTCTCAATTTACCCAAATTTCAATCTTTGGAGCTTCCTGACTCTGCTGTGCCAGGCTCCTAGAAAAGAATATCGATGTCAGTGTTGGGTAGCACGATGAAAACAAACCTCCAGCAGTGCCCCAGGTGCCACGCAATTGACACACAGACTCTCCTACACAATCACACTGAATATTCTCAGCTGGAAGGGACCCACAAGGACCATCGAGTCCAGCTCTTAAGAAAATGACTGATCTGGGGATTGAGCCTTCACCTTTGTGTTATTAGCACCATTCTCTGACCAGCTGAGCTCATCTCAGGGCCAGTGCACAGTGAGGTTTTACAGACGCTTTTAAGCCCACTCTGTTTTAAAAAGTATAATTTAAAATTATTTAAATTAAATTAATTTAAATTATTATTATACGCCAATTAAACCAATGGGTAGAGATGAAAATCACCAACCAGGAGACACTAAAGAGTAACTGTGATACCTGCAGCCAAGCAGACAAGCCAGGAAAAGATGCAGATCCCGAAGGACACCAGGAACAGTGAAACCCCTCCAGACAGTAGGCTCGGCTGAGTTTTCTATAATCCTTCCTAATGAAACTAAAGGAGGAGAGATTTACATTAAATGCTAGGAATAAATTCTTGACTGTGAGGGTGGTGAGGCCCTGGCACAGTTTGCTCAGAGAAGCTGTGGATGCTCCATTCCTGGAAGAGGCTCTGAGCAACCTGGTGTAGCACAAAACTTCCTCTGATTCTATGATTTCTGAGCAGCAGATTTTTTTGACTCCTAGTCAAAAGCAGCCCATCCTCTGGTCAGCCTCTTTCTCCAGTCCAGAGCACAGAGGCATTAAGATCCAGTTATTAAAATCGTCTCTGCCCAAATCAAGGTGCAAAAAAAGCTAATATACTGAAGGGTCAATACTGNGCACAGTGAGGTTTTACAGACGCTTTTAAGCCCACTCTGTTTTAAAAAGTATAATTTAAAATTATTTAAATTAAATTAATTTAAATTATTATTATACGCCAATTAAACCAATGGGTAGAGATGAAAATCACCAACCAGGAGACACTAAAGAGTAACTGTGATACCTGCAGCCAAGCAGACAAGCCAGGAAAAGATGCAGATCCCGAAGGACACCAGGAACAGTGAAACCCCTCCAGACAGTAGGCTCGGCTGAGTTTTCTATAATCCTTCCTAATGAAACTAAAGGAGGAGAGATTTACATTAAATGCTAGGAATAAATTCTTGACTGTGAGGGTGGTGAGGCCCTGGCACAGTTTGCTCAGAGAAGCTGTGGATGCTCCATTCCTGGAAGAGGCTCTGAGCAACCTGGTGTAGCACAAAACTTCCTCTGATTCTATGATTTCTGAGCAGCAGATTTTTTTGACTCCTAGTCAAAAGCAGCCCATCCTCTGGTCAGCCTCTTTCTCCAGTCCAGAGCACAGAGGCATTAAGATCCAGTTATTAAAATCGTCTCTGCCCAAATCAAGGTGCAAAAAAAGCTAATATACTGAAGGGTCAATACTGCAGATTTTTATGAAACAGTAAATGTGGGGTGGAGAGGGAGAGATAGAAAGAAAAAGAGGGGGGAAGAGAAAGAAAGTGGCAGAGAGACTTGTTGGATCCTGACAACGTTCTGTTAGTCCTCCTTGTCCAGTCTTCTCAGTGGTGAAGGTTTCAGTCTTATCGAAGTGATGATCACAGTCTTGATCCATCCAGGGTCAGAGAAGCCCACAAAGCACAGAGTTTTATAAACTCTGGGTTTATGTTTGCTCAGGTTCAAGTGGAAACGCCCAGGTATCTCCCCTGGCGTGGGGAGCTTTACACTGAACGATTTTGGATCAGGGAACACTTCGGGAGTCTCTGATGGAATATTACACTCTAATATTTTACACATTACAGCTGTCTCTTGCATCATCGAAATGGAGTCAGCTATGGCCCTCAGCAGGGTTGAACACCTTCTGGCTAGGTGTGAATATCCCGGTGCTTTCCCACAGGGGTTTTCACACCTGAGCCGTTATGTAAGGGAGGACACAGGCGTGATAAAAAACACTGTCCCACCTTGCAGGATTTCCTCTTATCAGCCTCTTGCTCTGCGCCCAGCTGTACCCCCGTGCTGGGTGCCCACCCTCTGTTCTTTGAGCCGTTAATCTGTTCCAGCCCAGTCTCTCACAAAAGGATCCACATTTTATATCAGGATCACAGGAATACTTCTTCAGAGACACTAGTTCTCCACCACTCAGAATTCTACCTGAGCAAAGCTTAAATTCAACATTTTTTTAATTTAGCTCCCAAGTGAATATCTGAATCTCTATCTTGTTGATGTTTTTTAAAACAATGACTGAGAAAATTGCTTTCTCCTCTAGAAACATAGCTCTCACTGAGTCTGCAGATGCTCTGAATGTTGGAGGTGTAACAAATTGGACCTCCGCCCTTATTAGGATTCAGATTTTTAACTTTCCTGCAGAAAAGCATTGGTTCCTCCTTCTGACCAAGTAGTAGTAGATCCAGATACAGTAATATCAATATAATGTTTTAGACCAGAAGGAATATTTTCTCTAGCATTGTATCAACAGAAATACACATTTCCAGGTGAGAAATATTAAAATATGAATGCAATACACACTGATACAGTAACTCACTTTTGTGGTCAAAGATACAACGAGGAAGGTGGGAGAGAATTCAGCCACAGGGAGACTTGAATTCAAAGTTTCCTACCATCAGTGAAAAGAAATGAAAGAATCACAAAAAGTTAAACAAAATCCAGACTCTGAGAAAGCAGTAAATATGAACCAAAAGAGTGGAAGTTTTTTGAAAGTACTTAGTGTTGCTCAGTGTTGATATTTGGGCAAATTACTTGGGTAACTACTACATAAGAAGTAAAATAATCCAACTTCCACACAAAGTATTTGAAAGGCCTTACCTGCCTTTCCACTTTACAGCTATTTTAGTTTTTAGCTTTAGTTTCTTCCTCTTTCCACTTCTTCTGGCTTTCCCTTTCTGCTTACAGCAGTCACCTTCTTAGAACCACGCTGTTCTTCTCTCCATGCTAATAATTAGCAAACTGCTACATTCATAGAAGAATTAACACTAAAATTTGACTCCACTTTTTGAGTTACCCTAGAAATCACAAAAGGGAACATCCAAGGAATACAATTACGTAGGATACCCTGAAGGCCTGGGTGCACTAAAGAATAATTAGTGGATCTTAGTGAGCTTGTGTAGAAAGGCTGTTCTTGCATGAAGAGTACCCACATGTACGTATTAAGATCAAGTTGTAAATGCAGGCGAAGAAGGGTGAGAAGAAGGAGTTCCTTCTGCATTTCTGGAGGAGACCTCAGTGAGTGCAAAGACATCAGGGGTCCATTTTGCTCAGCAGCAACTGAAATAAATATCCTGTGAAATGTGAAATAATTTAGGAGCCATCTAGTGCATTATGCCTCACAGCTTACAGTTTTGTTTGCAGTTTCTGAGGATCAAGAAATCCTCAGAAGGGTAAAAATTCTGAGGATTTCTTATTGTGTAAGAAATCACAATAACCATTTACAGAGCACAGCCGTAGGAATTACTCTTTAGACTTTCTTGGCTCAGATTAAGTGTGATATTTTTTAAATTTTCAGATCTTATTGCCCAAATGAGCCAGAAAAAGCCTGTGTCAGGTGCGTTAAGTTACCTTGCGTATTTTGCACATCAAGCACACCAGCACAGGGAACTGGCATTGGAAATTCTGGTGAGCTGCCATGAGACTTTACCTCAGGTTCCTTGATTCCTACACACTGTTATTCCTTCGAGTTTTCTTTCTCAGAGTTACACAAATTATTCCCTTACATTACTTAAACCTGCTTACAGATTTAAACTTATGCCAGGAAAAGTCTTTCCTTAGAGTTTGCCAAAAACTGTCCAGCTCTGAATACTTATTATATTCCCACCATGATGTCCACTTTGATCGTTCAGGGACCATGACTGCCAAGATGAGTATTTTCTATTCACTGATTACTCTCTAGGAAAATGATCACTATCCTCCCCATTGCCCTTTAGTAAACGATGTTCCATGGGTTTTTTTTCAGTAGCCTTCATATCCCAGAAAAATACTAGAACACAAAAGATGTCTATTCCTTTCTCATCTTGCATTCTTCTTTTCGCTCATAGCATTTTACAGTGCTGTAGAAAGCAGGATGCATTCTCCAGATTAAAAACTTTTTCAGTTGTGTCTTCAATGAATATTGTACTGTGCAATGTGCTACATTCAACCTTACTGCTATCCCAGGAGAGAAAGTCTGTGGGGGAAAATTCCACAGTACCTTTGTCTAGCTCAGATTATTTGTAATGGTGAAATCTATGTATAAAGTACCTTAGGAAATATTAAAAACTGATCCACTTCGGTAAATTACTATTAATGATTTCATCAAAATTTAATTAAAGAAATCTGTCATGCTTGTACATTGCTTGCTTGATGGGCAAGTAATAGCAATATCCTTACTTCGTTGTCATCTTCATTTTCCAGCTGCTGTAACCATTCCATTCTAAACGGAAAGAAATGCAAAAGAAAAAAGGATTAGCCTGCCCCACAGTGCTTTGATTCATCTCTGCTTTGCCTTATTGCTCTCCATTGCTGCCTGGACTGGATAAACCTCCTTAAATTGAAGGAACAGCAGGCTCCTTTCCCTCCCTCTACGGAGGGACAGCACAATAACTCTGATGGAGAAAGGACCATCTCATGTTTCATCACCATCACACAGGTCATTTGTAACTTGCTTTGAATCAGCTGAGGCTCCTGCGGAACTTTCTTTGTATTTTTAAACATATGGCCCTAGAACTTAATCCCTTGGAAATCATTTACCTGTAAGTGTTTTAATTTCTACATTTCTCAGAAAAAAAAGAAGTTAAAAAACTGAAAGAGGGTCTTCCCATCAAAATTTTTTTGCCAGACATTGTCATTGATTCCATGCTTTGTAGAGAACCATGCTGACAAAATAAATCATATAAAACCTGCTATTAAGGCACTTTCAATATGAAGGCTGTGAATCTGTCAGTTCATAAGAATATATGTAAAGAATATAACCTAATGAACACTTCCTAGAGCTGACCAGAAAAGAAGGATGCAATAACTCTGTGACAGCATGAGTTGTCTCCATCAGCATAAGTGCACCAACACATTACAGATGCCTGAAACATCACTGGTGTGCAGCCGTATAGTTAATATTTATGTGAAGTTACCAAATTTGGAATTTTTACCTTTTCCCTCAAAAGCACATTCTGAGTTTTTTGTTACTGAGGAATAACACATTTTTAAGCGATCAGATAGCAATATTTAAAACTGTAGGCTTCAGAAATCTCTATTACAAAGCCAACTTACGTAACGTGGAGTTTTTAAGCACCTGATGAAAATTTCATAACTAGGCTCGCTTTTGGAGGTGTTCTTACTATGTGCACAAATCAACATTGACGGTTTGATTAAAAATCAGAATAATTTTTTGCAAAGCATTCTGATCTTAGCAACCCAGGCTGTGAATACATTCCTTGAGAAGACAGTCAAAAAGCCACCTTTTTCCTTCTTTTCCCCACCAAATAAAAATTTCAGTTTGTCCATTATGAGTTTATTTTAATGGTACATTAACAAGTATGCTGGTGTGGGGAACAGAGGCACACCAGTTATTAGTTCACAGTATTATTTCACGTCAAGATGCTGCTGCTGGATGTTTCAGACTGCCCCGTTCCGAGTTCCCTACATCAGTGTATCTTTATCTCAGTGGCCTGCTAGAACAATGCTATTTTGGGGGGCAGGGCAGGGGGAGGAAGAAATCTATTTTTCAAGTAACAGATGGATAAACAGATGGGTGGAAAAGTCCACTGAATAGTGTGTTGGCTGCCTGTCATTGCCTGTATGACAGCCAATAAATATCATATGGGTTAAACCTGTAAACTAACATGTCCCTATTTAATGAGTTATTTCAGAATGGTAGATGTTTTCTTGCCAGTACCCATATAAATGAAATGCCACTTTGGATAAGGTAGATTTTTGTTAGTAAGGAGACCAAACACCTAAGCACACTTTGTTCTAAGATTAATAAACAAAAGCAAACAGGGAAGGAAACCACGGGGTAAAGTGTGTGCATTTTTACAGACCATCTATGAGGAGGTCCTTTTGCATATCTGGAATGAATTCCTGCAAAGAACTTAACCTTCAGTATGCTTGCACTTAGGATAATGTTTTCATACTCCTTACACCTCTTCTGTGAGAGTTTTATACATATTTTCAGGCTTGCTTAAAGTGCTTAATCCAGTAGCCAGCCATGGAGATCCCACAGCAGAGCAACAGCAGAACACATATTCCATCCTCTTTTGACAGAGTCTCTCTAATTTGGCCTAAAATGAAATTAATGAAAAAAACACTGGCATGACATAAAATTCCCTATTTACTGGCACTTAGGCCTTTCAGTGTCACATGCATCTTGCATTCCAGATGATGACAATTTGCCTGTCTGCCAAAGCCAGCGAGGCTTTGAGGAATGGAGAGCTCCTGCTCCCTTGAGAGCATTCATCAGCACAGGGATCATCATGTGTAAGAGTAGTTCCTTTACTTTTCTTCCAGCCTACTGTCTAATATTCACTGAGTAATTTCTAGCTCTTCTGAGATGGAGTAGATCATTTTATCCTTATTCAACAAACCATCACTGATTTTACGAAGAGAGGGAAAACTCTTACAGGCTCAGTTCCACAGGCTGCAAAATGAGATAAAGAGAGATTAAACAATTTACCAACGCTGCATTGAAAAATCTGCCCTGAAAAGGAGTTCAGCTCTCCAGAGCAATGCTCCAACGCCTTCACCACATGGGAATCTTATTTCTGAATTTTCGAAGAAAATACAAAAGCAAATATTCAGGTAGAATAATGACATGGGTATTCAAGTATTAACATCACTTTCAATAATTTTTCTCAGGGAGTAGAAATGGATTTGCTGGTTTTCCAAAAATTCCTTTAAAATGGCAATCCTGAAGAGGAAATGCAGGACTTAATAATGTCATAAAACATACAATATTTAGTTGTGCCTAGATGGAAAAGAACAGAAAAAGAAAATGCAAAATATTTTCATTATGAAAATATAATCTATAAACTCACTACCAATAGGTGGGGTGAATTTAATTTAAAATTTCTGATAATACACAGACAGTTACAAAATGCTGAGAACAATATTTTGCAACACTATCAATTGTAAAACTCTGGGTGCACCCAGCAGAATGCTGTATGACAACAGGAAACAGATTATAATTTGAAAAGGAAATAAAAAATGAGTAGAAAAATCCTGAATTGGTGAGAAAAAAGATTTGACCTAAGGTAGACATGGTGAAGATTAACTTGGAAATTCAGTAATACATTCTGCCATATGAAAGTATCAGCACGGAGGCTTCTTTGTCTTCACACAACACCTTTTCCTTGAGGAGCTCTAAACCTGTAAAGAGCTTCATGCCATTAATTAGTTTAATATTACATTAGTTACATGAAGTGTGGCTAATGTGACATAAGAGGAAAGAAACCATCAGCACTTTTAAACATTAATTTAAAAAACAAATTTAAAATTAATAAATGGACCTGATCAGTTTAGTCCCCCAAAGAGCTTGAAAAGGAGAACTGCAAAGTGTTCAGAGGAAGATTTGGGCTGCAGTGCTTGTCCTGTACCCTCTGCTGGAGAGCCCAGACAAAGTCAGGTGCCCAGGGGTATGGCAGAAGGCTAAAGATTTATAGCTTTATAAGGACATCATGTTCCTGCTATCCACAGAGCCACAGAGGCCCTGGCACAGGCTGCCCAGAGCAGACGCGGCTGTTCATCCCTGGAAGCGTGCAAGGCCAGGCTGGGTGGAGCTCTGAGGATCCTGACCCAGTGAAGGTGTCCCTGCCCATGGCAGGGGGCCTGGGATGGGATGAGCTTCAAGGTCCCTTCCAAGCCAGGCCATTCCATGACTCTGTGTAAGAAAACACAAAACACTGAGGTGATGTGCTGAGGAAACACAGGCAAGAGGTTTCTGATCAGCCAGGCTCCTGCTCTGCCACGAGAGCTGGTCCTGAGCACAGACAGGAGGCAGAGCAGAGCAGGTCAGCCCTCTGGAGCAGGACCCACGCTCCCGTGATGCTGAGCCCCCCGTCCAGCACAACCAGCTGATGGCTTCTTCAAAAGCCTCACAGAAGCCTGTGAATATCACCTTTTAACTTCAGAGTCTTCACAAGGCTCCAGCACAGCCAGAAAGGCCATCGAGCAGCCCTCAATCCACACTGACAGAGTACCCAGAAGCAGGTATCTTCAGTGTTTTTAAAACCAGCTCTCATTTTTCTCGCCTCTTTGGGCATATGAGGCATGTGCTTGTGCAAACATTACTTGGATTCAGTCTTGCCTAGGGCTGGAGAGCTCCTGAGTAGTTGGTTCGATTTTCTTACACACTACAGCAGCCTTTTGAGTGACTGCACACCTCGAGATCTGACTGAAGGGGCGAATTAAAAGTAGAATATTCTCTTTTAGTGTAATGTAACATGTCCATGCATCTTGCTGTACACTTAGTCATCCCTCTATGTGTGAATAAGCCCTCCTGTGAAAGAGCTGCTCTACTCTGGGCATATTATTCTGATTGACAGAACCTGTCAGAAACCATAGTGAGGTTCCGGCCTGTTTTTCCTTAACTTACATGTAGCAGAAAATGAATTTTTTTAAGTAGTAGGAAAGTTAATAAAACCACTAGAAAGATAACTGACATAAAGAAACACAGGCGTTTTATTTTTACCTCTCAAGACTGGAGAGTTTCAAAATTTGCCAAGCGAATCTTTGTCCAAGTCTTTCTTTTTTAAACACAGAAGCCTTACACACCCAAAATAACTAAATAATTCCATAGAAGTTTAGATTAAAATTAAATGAGGTTTAGATGTGTTTCTGAGCTAATTTTTTCTCCTTAGCTGGTTAGTCTCTGGACTCTTGGAAATGCCTATGTCCCAGTTATTTAAGGCAATTTGAAGTCCCAAAGTTTGACAGGAACCAAGGTTTCGAAATACCATCATAGAGTATGAATTTATTCTACTGAATAGGAGCAAGACAAAGCAATCAAATGTTCTCAGCCTTCTGGATACACACAGATTTAAAGCTACTGCTGCCTTGGTGTTTTTGTACCCCAGCAGGGTTGGGTTATTCCATGGACCATCAGCCAAAGCAATGAATGAAGCAATTGTTCACACAAAAGTACAAACTGAAGATCATTGCTAGCCTTTCCATAGTTCTCTCCTTCTATTCTACTTTCTGACTGATTTGTTCTTCATGTCCCTGTCACAAGCAGACTTTGTTTTCTCAGATATCAAGAGGATCTTTGTCACTATAGCCTTGACTACTTCAGCCTTGCCTTTTCAACACACAGTGCAGAGTTAGGTGCACCCACAGTCTCTTCACCTCTTCAGCTTTCAGCCTAATGCACCACCTCAGTCAGATCAGACTGAGATGCCCAACAACTCCCCTGACAGGAGATATGAGATTATTGTACCATATGAGATTATTGATGCCATCTCCATCTGAGCTGACCTGTGAAATTACTTAACCATACACATAAGGAGTCCCTCTGAAACTCAGCCATAGAAAACACAGCTAAAGCACAATTCACAGAACCACAGAATATTCTGAATTGGAAGGACTCAGAGGGATCGCTGAGGCCAACTCCTGGCCCTAGGCAGGACACCCCAAGAGTCACACCCTGTGCCTGAGAGCATTGTCCCAAACACTTCCTGAGCTCACACAGGGTCGGTGCTGTGCCCACTGCCCTGGGGAGCTGTTCCAGTGCCCAACGCCCTCTGGGGGAAGAACCTTTTCCTGATATCCAACCCAAACCTGCCCTGACACAGCTCCAGCCATTCCCTCAGGTCCTGTCCCTGGTCAGCAGAGAGCAGAGGGCAGTGCCTGCCCCTCCTCTGCCCCTCGTGAGGATGGTGAAGATCACACTGAGGTCTCCCCTCAGTCTCCTTTTCTCCAGGCTGAGAGAATCACCATCCTTGTGGCTTCCTGTGTGCCTGATGTCCCCAGGACAGGGATGTCCCTGCTGGCTCCAGGGCACATCCAGCTTGCCATGGACCAGGAGCACTCAGCTTTCCCCAGTGCTGCTCTGCAGCCTCTCGTTCCCAATCTGCACTCCCAGCCAGGGCTGCCCTGCCCCAGGCACAGAATGCAGCACTTGTCCTTACTCAACTCCATACAGTTGGTGACTCTCCATCTCTCTAATGTGTGTGAGGACTCTGCAGGGCCTCTCTGCTTTTGGGGGAGTCAACAGCTCCTCCCAGTTTTGTATCCTCCCTTTAGGTCCCGTGTCCAGCTCTCCCCAGCACTGCCAACAGAGGATCATTTCCAGGGGCTCCACACACATCATTACTCCCCACCTGGATCCTCCTTATACACATTTATCAGTACCAGACTAGAGCTGACGAGTTCTGGAAGCAGTCTGGGGGACACCCAGCATGATTTATGTGTCTGTGGTCACACTGCTGCCACCACACAACTCCAACTTGGAACTGCTGATGGTGTCTAGGAAGGACTCTGGGCCAACTTCTGTGGAGACACACACAGGGAAGTTCCAAAGCAGCAGCTCGATCGTGACAGCCTCATCACAGACACACTCTCGCTGTCAAAACATAGTCTATTCATGTGCTTTGACCCCGAAAATCAAAGCTGAATTGCTACAGAGACAATCTTGACCAGAATCCAGGTTGCAAAACCTGGAAAATTTGGGTTTTAAGGTCTTCTTTAAACACAATATATGGTAGTTCTATCAGTTCCTTGCAAAGATGTGCAAGAGACTCTTACAATTTGAATGATCATAAGAGATACTTTTACAAGTGTGTGTTATCATTTAGGAAAATTTGAAGAGAACAACCAAACAAAAAGACAGAAGAATGAGGTTGTGTGTACATTATGACTAAAGCTGAAACATTAATGTTGGGTTTAGACCCTGAAGCTTTGAGTCTCTTATCACTGGATAAAATAAAAAACCTGATCAGTATTCTTTGAAAAACCCTTTGTTAAAAGGTTTGGCATTTAAAGCAACAGTAACCCCCAATATTGCTGATTTTCTTTCCTTCATCTTTTCCTTTGCCCTCCTTATGTTAAAACCATTGCAACTTAGTAGGACAAGATGAGAAGAACCTGCAGGAAAATAGTTTGTAACATATGAGCAATGTAGGCTATGTAGGCTGATACAAATTTCATATATCTTATTTAAGTCTTAGTGATTCACTTTAGATTACTTTCTAAATTCATTTGTTGATAGAAGAAAAGCTAAAAAAACTCCAGAAAACAGCCTGCCACTCAAACACCTAAAAATGAAGATAAGAGCAAGTGTGGATTATCATGGTATTTAATTCCTAGTTTTTACTAAACTTTTGCAAATAAAAGTTTTTTTTAAATCCTGCTCTTCCTCTATTTCACTTCAGCTTATTGTTTCTAATTAGAAATGCTGAAAAATCATTCATGGAAGGCTTAATACGTAGTGTTTCTGAACTCAATCAAATTAACTAATAAGGAAGATGTCCCATGTAAGTCCAAAATTTATGGAAATTCCATTATGGAAAAATTATGGAAATTCCAAAACTTGGGCTACAAAAGGTTCAACAGAAACTTTGAACTTCCACGGTTTCTTTAAATCAGAAACTCCTAAAAAATTTCCGGATTAACTTTCCAATGCATTAATAACAAAGCTGTTTAGACAAAAGTGCCATTTTAAGAACTGAACCTGACATTACAGGCGGAGTGCAACGTGCTCTGCTCAAACACCTCCGACAACAATCCCTTTCCAAGGCTCCGAGCGTGATTCAGAAAGAGAGGAACAGTTCAGGGGCAGCCGCGCGGCGAGGCCCTGAGTCATGCACGCTCCGCGCACAGAGCTGGTGTGTCATTAAGAAATACAGGAGGGGAGAATAATTGGTACAGCCATGGGAGGACAAAGCCTACATCTGTGCTCTGTGACTCAGCGCGCTCTCCAGCACCAGCCTCGCACACAAACAGCTCTCTGCAGCTCCTGGAGAAGTGGGGTCTTGCCAGAGGAGGACGTGGAACTTTCCTCTGGCAATTCGCTGCAGCCCAGAACATCTCTCTGCTCACATGGAAATGTAAGTGGTACACTATGGGAGAGAATTTTTAAAAAAACTGGGGTCTCCTTGTGATTTCTGCTGTCAAAATTAGTGCCATATAAACCAAAATCACCTCACAAAGGTAAAAGAAACACAATTTAAGCACCACAGATTAAGAATCTGGAGTTCAGTAATAACATTTGCCACCTCAGTTCTGTGATTTTAGCTGCATTAGTTCCATTATTTTATCTTCACATCCCTGCTCACCCATGAATCTTTCAAACAATGGAAACATCAGGCTGCAGTAGAAACACTGACATTGACTCATGTTGTTTTTAATTAAACTTTAACATAGACAGGAAATACTCCTTGGCTTTCTGGGAAGAAAATGGCTATGGTGGTTATCACTATTGTCAAAAGAGAACCCCAACAGAACAGAACTGGGAAAAAGTAGGAGACTCTACAAACATTTTCCATTTCCAGCTACTCATATATCCAACATAAATACCAGAGATCAACATCATCTAGTGGCCTGCAATGAGGAGTGGTCTTCTTTCAGTTCATTCCCCTGTAGGACAGAATAATTCTTCACATGATTGTTGTCATTTCTTCATCAAGTCTGATTGGGAAAACTACCTATCCATCTTCTCTGGAAAAATCTGTGCACTGATGTAAAGTTTTCCATAAAATTCACCCTTACATCTATCTATTCCCCTTCAAACCACCCCAGATTTTCTCCCATCTTTCTCTTTCCACGTTCCAAGTATTTATCTCCAAACATGACAGTTCTCTGCAAAGGCCACGTGTGAGCCAATCTCTCAGCTGTCACATGGGCACAGACGCAGGACAATATTGCAATAAATGGATTAAAAAGTTCAGCCCATTACTGCCGTTCCCATTTAAGGGCTTACAACCTCCCTGACTCAGGAACTTTCCTTCATTAGCCTGGCTTCTCCCTCTTGAACTAAGAGGCCTTATTTTCTGAAATACCCTAAGGATGGCCACGTTAATTACTGAAGAAAGGTTTATTTATGGTGTTTATACATACATCTAGATAAACAGCTGCATACACATGCAATTATTTTGGTCAAAACAGCGCAGATTTATAAACTTTGTGCTCAGGTAAACAATAAATGTAGAACTCAACCAGAATCCCACAGTGTGAGATGTTTGATGTAAACAAATTCACAGCCTTCAGAAGGTATTTGCCACTGCAGCACTCTTTATATTGTCACAACTACCTCTGTAAAATGGAAATTTGATATAAAATTCCTGCAGAGCTGCTCTGAATTTTAAAGAAAAGTGAAACAGAGATTAAAAAACTGGCCAAAACCTCCTTCACTTCTTTTTCCTATATCTTCATTTTGGGGTACAGAAAGAAGACCAAAATTTTCTTTGCTTCTGCTTAAAATCTGGGAAAAAAAACATATACTTGTTTTCAGATACACAAGAAATTCTATTTCCTTCAGCATTCTGACTGCAAGTACTTTGCATTTTCCATTGGTCATAATTTTGAAGAGGTGCAATATTCTCATTAGCAGTGAAGGTAGTTTCCAACAAGCTCTGCATTATTTCAGTATCACAAAGAGAAGAGAGAAATAGGATTTCTGCAGTGAAAAAGGAGAATTTGAGAAGAAATGCCCTGGCTCTTGGGAAGCAGCAACTGAATGGCATGACCACATGAAAGCTGAGGTGTTTATCCCCTCGGTTTACATCTAAGGGCTTCAGCATCAATAAAGACCTTAACAGTGGTAATTAGAATAATTTCAAACAAATTACATGAGTTTGCACTTCATTGCTTAATTGACACTTTACTCAACAGAAGGTATTTAACACACACATAAACCAGAATTTTATTAGAAATGTGGTGAATGTTTTATTTTATAGACAAAGTAACATGCTAATAAAGATGGAGTTAGAACTGTGATCCCATTTTGAGACTATGCTGATGCCATGACAATTTTGCAGCAGAAACTATATTGTAACTATATTAATAAAAGCTTTGTTGTCAGTCAGCTCTCTACATGCATGGCATTTGTAAATAGCTATATAAACATGTAAATCTATCCATATTTATGATCACTACATATTTATATTATTTACCCTTTTTCCTGGTCAGAAATTACTAAAAGGTTAAGGAGATGAAGTAGACCAGAAGTTTCCTCACCCCCCTAACAAACACTGGAAGGTGAGGGAATTTAAAAATACTCTATTTGCTATTTCAGAAAACTCCAGCCCTGCAGAATAACACTTTTAGCAATGGCTTGCCTTTCTACAGATTTTTCCTCAATCTGACAACTGCACTTCCCCTGTGAGAAGAGGAAGGTCCCCATTACGGTGCACTGGAAACACCTACAGCAGATGGATTGTTATTAATGAGAAGGCCAGAATATGTCTATACAGGCAGAGGAACCACAACTCTGTTTTTAAATACAAATTTAATTCATTTGCAAAAAAATACCTGAAAGTTTAAAGAAAGTAGGCTGCTGAAACAGGTGATAACACTGTCAGTTTTAAGACTTGGAAAAGTTTAAATAAAGAAAGTAAGATATAATTACTGAAACTCTGCCAAGATTATAAAAGAAAACAATAATAAATTTCTGCAAGAACATATTAAACCCACACATGAACTATTCTTCAAGGAAAGGAATCTTTCCCAAAACAGCCACTTAGGTTAAATGGGAGGAAATTATGAAACTGAATCACAAGGCTGTAGGGCTCGCATTCATATTAAAAAGAAAAATAATAGGAACCAATCACCCACTCTTTGTCTTCTGTGATTGCTACTGCTTTTTCTTTTTTTTTTAAACTAAGCAGGCAAAATTAAATTTTTCTACTAATGAGTATGTGTTGACTCCTGTGAAAACAATAGTGAAGACTTCTCCACAACTGTTGGCCACAGCTATTTTTAATTTATTGCACAGGCTTAAACATCCTGAACGACCACTTGAACGACCAATGAAAACACTTGGTCTGGAAATACTTTTTAACAGTTTAAGCTTTTGTGCATCTTTAATTCTCAGGTGAGTGAAGCTCGTTAAGAAAAAACATTTCTCCTTTTCTAATTTGCTCTTCACAAAAAGGAATTAAAGCCACCTGCAGTGTTGGGCTGCACTTGAACATGAGCACCTACTTAATCTGTCTGTAAACACCACTGAACGCAATAATGATACTCTTAGAGATATCAGTATTTAACTTTATTTATTAATTTGTGCCGAGATAGAGAAGAATGAGGACTTTTTCACAAGACCCATGTTGATCCCAAAGTTGTTTTTTAATTGACTCCCTGCAGATAAGGCAAATAAGGAACAACCATGAACGAAACACTCACCAGAGTTCAATTTGCATTTTGCAAGCAGAACTGGCTACTTCCAGGAGAATGTTGCTTTGTTCCCAAGGTGAGGATGCCTGGGTGAGCAAATCAGTCACAGGCAGCCTGCAATGCAGAAAAGAGGGGTCATAAAAATAAAACATGGCAAAATGCATTAAATAATTTGTTAAAATATTAAATAATATGATTATTTCTGCATGCAGACACTCACGTATCATAAACTGCTGGTTGAACATCAGAAAGAATCTCCTATGGGCATTTAATTAGATTCTGAATATTTTTTCCTACGCATCCTGATGATCTGGAACATTGCCAAAATATTAGGATTATGATTAAGTACATATATGAAAATGTGGACATTTTTGCAAATAGGATTTTCATCTTACGTTTTCTGCATAATAGGCCTTGCCGTGGGCCCGCTGGTTTAACAGCTTCTGCCAGGGAGATATACCCTTCATTTATTATTGCAACTTGTGCAGCTCATTATAACAATAAAAACCAGCAAAGCTGAGGGCTTTCATCCATCCATTACTCTATATGTATTTCTTCAGGCCAGTGGCAAACTTTTTTACTGAGATTTTGATAGGTCTTAAGGATCCGTACTTTGTCCCTTAGAAACAGCTTTTTAATTAACTTATTTATTTATTGATGAGTGTAGATGAGAGGAAAGAAGCAAGGGTAACAAGGAAAGCACACACTCCCAGCCTATTAACCTCTGCCAGTCAGAAATGCTCCAAAACCCCCTCAACTTTCATCCTCTCTCTCTCCATACAGAAAAAACAACATGTTTTACATTCAGCACGGAGGAGAAGTAAACATCTTTGCCAGTTAATTTCTGCATAAAATGAGCCCTAGATCAATAGGGTTTTGTACTTACAGACATCTGTCACAGATGACCAATCCTCCAGCAGACTAAACTCAGAAGAGATGACAAATAGCTGCTGGAGATGAGCTATGCTGCCATTCCACATGAAAGACGGCAGGTTTCTAACAATCTTTAACCTTCTTGGACCCCAACAACCCACAAAGCCCAAACTGTAGTATTTGCCAAAACTGTCCTGGTCAACATCTGTCTGAATTATTTCAATGTGGTGCGCTCCTCTGCTGCTCATCACGCACTACTTTAAGTAATTCTAGACTGGAGGGTAGTTGCCATAATTGCTATAAAAAGATAATTGCAGACATTGCAAAGAAAGCAGTTGAAGATACAACATGAATTGGCATTTAATGACAGTTTGACATACTTGCTATAAAGTAGAATATCACTGATAGAAACCCAAGCTGCTACAGAGTCAGGTTAGCCTGTTCAGGAAGAAGCTTGTGCCAGGCACATGGTTTCTGTGCCCCAATTGCAACATAGCCACTGCTGAGCTAATAAATTTTTGTTGAATGAGGATTAATAGCTCTGCTTTAGTTGAATTGCTTTCGTTTCCAGGAGTAACATTCATCTGCATGGTTTTTACTAAATGAGGTATTAAGACAAACTCATATCTATAATTACAGATTGTGTGTATTTAAGATCATTATTTTAAGTGAAATCACAGCTCTTCATGTCACATTCAGGCATCTAAAAATTCTTCAGGCCTGCCTACACCTTACCTCTGCATTTTACCAAGATAAGGAAAATGTTATTTTTATGCCATTGCCCCTTTTTGCCATGAAAAGCTGCTAGGGCACACAGTGGGCTAGAGCTCCCTCCTCCTTGGATTTTGGAAAGGAAGTTGTGCATTTATTGCAGTGAATGCAAATAGAGCCAATAATGATTATTAAAGGGTACTAGTCACACATTCTAACACTTCTCAACTTTTCTCCCAACAACACTTTAAAGCCTCAGAGCATTTCAAGCTGCTGGATTTAACACAGGGACAGATCCCATATAATTGCTAAGTGCCCACCAGTGTAGCATAATTTGGGGAAAAAAATGGAAGCATGACTCAGGCAATTTGAATTATATCTCGACTTTAATCACCGTAAGTGATATTCCCAAAGAACTATCTTTCAAATTAAACACTTCTCTCCATTGCGGAAGATATACCCCTCCAATTTAACCTGCCCGAGAAAAGCCATGC
The DNA here is from genome assembly GCA_013397895.1 of Origma solitaria. NCBI lineage: Eukaryota > Metazoa > Chordata > Aves > Passeriformes > Acanthizidae > Origma > Origma solitaria. Next base: position 197,417 of record VZRL01001023.1, read on the forward strand.
GCATTATTCTTTTTGAGAGTGATTAAATGATTCTCCTCACCCAATAATAACCCTCAATCTCCATCGTTACCCAAGGCAACTTTAAATTACACGATCACCAATTATACCATGTACCGCTAGAGGTATCCTGCAGCCCTTAATATCACTGAGCAGCCCTGGCAGGCTGCAGCTGACAGCCAGAGCCAGCCACACTCCAACACCCTGCTGCTTGTCAGGCAGGACTGCTTTAGGGACAGCATGAGAAGCTGGAAAAGCTTGGGCCCCAAATCTCCAGCTCCCCAAAGCGCTGTCAGTCTCCTTCCTCTGGAGGTGCACTGACCCGGCTATCGAGAGTAAGGAAATTGCTCATTGGGAAAAGCCGCGATTACAAAACCGTGTTTATAAATGTGTTCACGCAGTGGTTTAATTCACCTTACTAGGGTATAAAGTGTAAGAAATACCTTTAAGGATGCTTTTGTAAAAGTTCATGTTTAAGAGAGGATTTTATGCTTCAGAGAGAAAAAAGTTGCGTGTTGAAGATGATCTGATAAATCACATACAACCAGGAAGCAGCAACAAGCCTTCTTTTCTTCCGCTGCAAACCTCTGTACACACCTTCTGGAGTGGCAAACAGGGGGCAGGGGAGGAGGAAAAGAACCGAAATAACTCAAAAATCAGAAGCAAAGCTCCAAAAATGACATGGCTATCCTGGGGGGAACGGGAGGGGGTGGAGAGTGGAAAGGAAAAAGTGAAACTTAAAAGAGGGAAACAGAAAGGGGGAAAATGGAAAGGGGAAATACAGAAAGATTATACTTGATTATTACATACTTATGGGAAAAATAAGGGATTTCAATTTGCATGGTTTTCTCTGCTGCCATGAAGGCTGGAATTCAGCATTAATGTCTCAGGAAAACGGATATGCTCACGCCCATGGGAAAACTTGGAGCATCATTAATAACAAAGGTAATGAGTGCTGTCAGCATTGAACCTGGTGCAGCAACTTGAACCTGGAAACATCTCCTGGTTTTTATATGCAAGAATAAGCAAAATTACAAGTGAGGATTTCGCTTGGAGAAAAGAAAACCTAAGTTAAGCACAGTTACTCTACAGCCTCACTATAAAATTAAGAGGAACAAACTGTGAATGCATGCTGAGGAATTATTCTGTAGGCTCTAGGAAGTGACTGGGAGTAATTGCAGTTCAGGTGACACCCTGTGCAAGAGGGAATATGATAGTCAGTAGGTCTGCTTAGTAGACAATATTATTTCTGTATCCCTAATACAAATAATGAATTACTTCAAAGGAGAATCTATGGCAGAAATTATTAGTTCTGTATTTCCTCATCAAAGTTAAAAACGAAGGGAAAAAAAACAAAAACCAACCAAATAAACAAATTTAAAAAACCCTAAAAATGAAAAGCAGGAAAAAGTGCAATGCTTTCTTTGCTCAAGACTGTATTTGAAAAAAGGAACGAATCGCCTTTTCTCAGGAAAACCAACTACTTTGTAACATTTTTTCTATACAAAGAGTGCTCAAATGAAAAAGAATCCTGAAAACAGCTAAAACTTGAATAGGTCAAGTGAAATATTTGCCAACTGTAACTACGGGAGTGTATAAACCATGAAAGGGTATTTTTAATATGCTGCTGAATTACTGAACTACTGGGAAATGTGGTATTTACGGAGGGCTGTGCTCCCTTTGGTATATAACTGGATCTAATGGTCACAGCAATTAAATTCATTAATTATTTTTTGTCTCAGAGACAAATGTTGACTGTTGCTGCTGATTCCAGGAAAGCTGCACATAATTTTAAAAGAACAATAGCCAGCTTGCCTGGAGGAACAAAAGTTATCAAGTTCAAGCAGCAACCAGAAAATACCCCCTACACTCAGCTCGTGACACCTTCCTTTCCAAACAACCGGAGATCTGTTAATAAAGCATTAAGTCACTGCTCGAAAAAGTAAGATATTGGAACACTTTAAGGGGAGGCTGAGATTTTAATCTCCGCGTCAGTCATCACTACAGTGCTCCTGCCCAGGTGTGCGAGTGCTGCTGTGTTTACTTAAGATGCACCCATGACAAACTGGCAGGGCCCTGGTGTAAAGGCTGGTGTGACAAATCCCTAGTCATCCCTTATTTACCTTTGCTTTAGAACGCTATTAAGTGCAGTGCAAATACATGGCAGGCCGTTTGCCAAGCCAATTTAATTTATCTACTATTTCACGATTTCACATCACCTGCTGGTTTTTAATAGCCCGAGCAACAGTGATAACTATAGGATGTGTGTTGTTCAGGTATTGAGCCCATTTGTTTTTTACAGCAGTGGAAAGTTTTTATTATCTGTAATAGGGGCAGCAACACTACAGACTAAACACCCTCTCCTCTCAAATAATTTTTCTGTCAACCTCCTGCCCTCCCAAAGAGAGGCAGTTAAAAAAAAAAAAAAAAAATCTATCTATACATATCTATATATATCTATATCAGCTTCAATTCCAAGGATTTTTTTTTTATTATTCTTTTCTGAACTTTAGTTTTCTAAAACCCACTATCACCATTACTAAGCCATTGTGGAATGCAGTGCTACACACCAGTGAAGCTGCCTCCACAGCAAGAGCTGTTTTAATTCAGCATTATCACATTTAGTCACTATCCCATAAGCGCTGGCAGTCAGCCTGGACTGCCCCATACCCAGCGGACTGCGTTTTGCAGAGTGTCGAGTCCTTTCTGCTTCCAAAGAGACCCACGATCAGCCTACTGACCTCAGCCTCTGCTCTGTCAGCTCTCATTGCCTACCAGGATTTCCATTTTCATGAAAAAGGGGCATTTTAGAAAGAAGTCAAGCTGCCCATGGAAGTGGTTGAGTCACGGTCCCTGAAGGTGTTTACAGACTGTGGATGTGGCACTGGGGGACATGGTTTAGTGGTGGCCTTGGCAGGGCTGGGTGAGCAGAAGGGCTCCGTGATCTGAAAGGTCTTTTCCAGCCTCAGTGATTCCATAAGAAAGCTGGAGCCACGAGGAAAGGCTGCAGGACCAGGCTCGCAGACTGTGCGTGTGCTAGCAGGCACCCGTGTGTCATTGCTCCTGAGAATAGAACTTCTGCACTGTGATACAAAACAGTTTTTAAGATACCTCCATTTTCAGCCAAGAGTGTCAATACTTACTTCAGCTCTTTGCAAAGTCTGCAAGAGATGTTCTTCCATGGGAAATGACTTCTGATTAAAAAAAAGTGCACATACAATTTACAAGAAAGATGCGGAAGGATGAGTTTAAAATACTGTTTGAATTTAAAAAGCAGCATTTCTAGCCTGAATTGTTGATGACTAAGTGATTACTAAGCTTCCACACATTTTAGTGTACGAGTTATCATGATGCTTCAAGATTTTTTTCACAGTTACTGACTTGTGGTATAACCTTGTTAATGTTGTGTTGCCATGTTAATATTATTAGTATAACGACAGCTGATATAAAGGTCTAATAACATCAAAAGTCTAGCAGAAACCTATTCTGAGCTCTAGTATACATTCAGTGCAAATATAAACCACAGACAGACCATACTTTCTTTGTCAGAATCACATCCACAGACTGGAACCGAAGAGATGACAATGGAGTACATAAAACCTAAGTTTTTATTTAGGTATTCCAGCATGCATGAATTTTAAGATAGGATTTATATAGTGTCATTTATTTTCATTCCACTTTCTGTCATATTCCCTAATGTTTCACTGTTTAGGCATATTTTTCCAGCGGCACAGAACTTTTTTTTTTTTAAATGAATGTCAAAAACATGAAGTATATTTGCCACGGTTATATCTGCAAAAATTGTATGGGCACTAAAGATAAGCTAGAATTTTCATACAACTATATTTTATTCTAATAATAATCGCATTATAAATTTTTATAAACTTCCTGCACAAGTTTGTTTTTCTGTCTTTTGAATTAGGTGTCTTCACTGAAGTATTTTCAGATAAGAACACGACCTTCGTTCTTTCAAAATTCCAGTTAGAGCAACTCAAAACGAATACTCACCTGTAAAACAACTTTTCCCCAAGTTTTTATCTCGCATCTTCAGGTTTACTACAAATATGCTCTTTCTGTGATCATTTGCAGGTGCAGACACCAGAGCAGAGGCACTCCCAGGGCAGACAGAGGGAGCTGTATCTCCAGTTTTCTCCTTTAAAAAGACACCTATAAGCAAGCTGTCAACTTTAAACTTGCAACCACAAAAACGAATTAAAAAAAACCCCTCCAGCTCGTTTTCCACCACTACGACCAATCAAATTAGGCTTGTAAAAGCAACAGGAAGAATATGATTTGCCTAAAGATCGAGGTACAATGAAAAAGTTTTAGTTTTTATAAATACAGATATGTCAGTACTGTAAGAACTTTAGACAACTGACAACTGATTTTTTTAGCTTTGATTTCCCATGAAGAAATATTTGCCCCTTTTCCTGACTCAGTGATGTCATAGCAACACTGAAAAACATGGCACATCATCAGTGAAATATGTCAAGTAGAAAAGTATTAAACAGCATTAATTTTAACAAAGTTCTAAGGACAGGTATTACAGTTCACCAAAAAAGAAAAGCCCTTCCCTCTCATTCACCCTGGGATAAGCTTAACGAGGATCCAGAAAGGGAAACACAATTCTAACTGCAAAGGACACGGAGGGAAAAATACACAGATCATATTCAGAAGCATCTGTACCTTCCACCATTACACTGTTACCTGTGATTCTGCACGAGAAACTCTGCTCTGCATTCATGCACAGACACTGAGCCCTCTCACTGCCTCTGGTCATCCCCAAACACGCAAAATTAAGCAATGAACAGGAAAAGTAATAGATTATTGCCTATATGAAATTTTGTTAAAATTGGATAGCAACCTCATAATTTTTTTTAAACTTTTCAACTTTACTGCCTATTTCTTTTTAATTAAATGTATTATTCTCTTCTATCTTCTATAGGGGCTGGGTGAAGGGGAAGAAGTTGTTCCACACTCATTTAAATTATTTGCAAGATTCACTTGTAGCAATGAAGTCTTAATTAATCCACAAAATCCTGCTTTAATTCCAGTATAACTCCAGTGTAAAAAGGCCTCCCTACTTGATTACATTTCTGAAAGACTTATACATTTAATTTTATATTATTCTAACTTACAGACAAGTTTTAAGCAAGGGCTTTATGAAAAAATAAATGACTATATAAAGACTGATTCCCATACTCCATTGAAAACTCTTCAAAATCCTGGTGTAAATGGCACTAAAGCTATTGAAGGGCTCTTTCTTGAGAAGTTTTGAGGCACAAGAAAATGAGGTCTGAGCCCTTTCCCTACTCTTGCTAGAGGTAAAGATGTTAAGTAGGATGGGTAGCAACAAATTGACTTATGACTTCATTACTTCTCTGTTTATTCAAATTTGTCTCATTTTTCACCAGTGCTTTTGCACAGCGATACTCAAAACAGTGAGTCACGACTGATTATTTACAACAACCAAGTTATTTTAAAATTTAAATTAATCAAATCACCAACAACCAGCGTCTAAGACATCTTACTGCGATGCTCCCACCCCTGCACATCACTTTTCCTGAGGGCACAGCTCTTCTCACTGAGCTGTTACACTGTTCAGGAGCACAAACTCCCCAATTAATACCACATCTTCTCCGGCACAAAAAGTAATCTTAGAGCAATTATATGAATCATTAATAATCATAGAAATGCTACTCTAGAAAGCAGAATGCAAAACATCTGCTACAACACTTGCTCCTGGAAGGGGGACTTGTAAATAGTGTTCATTGAAGTCAGCATTTTCCCATTTTTACTCCATTAGGAATCCTCTCCCTCCAGCCTCCATCTATCAAATACCTCCATACCTCTTTACAAAAACTGGTATTTCAGACCAGGATTTTTTTCAAGTCAAGTGGTAACCTTGGCAGTCGTGACTATAAAAGACCACTGATAAAATACTCAAGTCCGAAAGTTTAAAAAAACCCAACAAACCAAAACAACCAAAACCGAAGAGATATTAATTCTTTATATTGCTTGCATTCTGAAGAAATGAAACTGATTATTTTTCTTTAGGAAGCAATAGAGAAGTAATAATTGTCAGTAGGCCCACATGGGCTATAAATGCAGGCAATTGTGCTCATACTGTAAAATTATATTTTTTTTAAAGCACAGTATTTTTATTATAAATACCTTAGTCACAGAATAAGTGTGTCTAATTTTCAAATAATTATTCTGTGCAAATTTCTTCACCAGGCAGGTACTTCTGACACCACACCAACTTTTTACATTCACTTGGATTAACTAATTAAATCCTATTGTCTAGTAATTTCAACAGGAAGTACATTTGCAATGCATAGAAATAGTCTTATAGCTGGGGATTATCCTTTTTAAAAAAATTTCCACACTTTTAAAGTATTAACATGAAAAGATACACTCTTTAGCAACATACTCTGCATGCACATATTGTATGGCAGCACCACTGTGTCTCCACAACTACCACTTGATATTCTGTACAATTATTCCTCACACTGGATGTTTCCACTCTTCCCATTGTGTACAGGACATTATCCTTGCCATATTCCCTGTAAACACAGTCTACAATCTTTTTTCTTCTTGATAGATAATCTTGCGTTTGGCTGTATTGAAACATAGATTGCTTAGGTTGAACAGAAGTGTTTAAAAATAATACCCAACTTGTACCTTGACAGCATGCTGTGGTTTTCAGCGAGACGTTTTCCACCATCTCCTTCTTATATAGTTTTTGTTTGTGGCCAAAAAACCAAAACCAGGTTAGTTTCAGTAACATGTCACATATACCACATTAGAAAATGTAAGGTGTGCTCTGTAGACGTGTTCTGCTAACAAGACAAACGCCCAGCACCCTGCACAAAACTTAATGTTGTTTACTGAGTCACAGAATCACAGAACGGTTTGGGTTGGAATGGGCCTTAAAGATCATCTATTTTAAATCTCTCCTACCACTGCATGCCTGTATAAAAAAAGTCCTTATTTTTTATGAAATGAACCAATGAAATGTTTAAAGATACAAGAATACTTTGACCAACTATAACCAGAGGTTTTTCCAGGAAACAAGAAAATTTTTTTTCAGGCAAGCAGAGGTTAAAATTCTGGAGCTCTCCATACATCAGGTTTAAAGCCAAAAGTGAAGAGACACCGAGAGGAGAGAAACAGACCCTCTAAAGGGAAAATCTCAACAAATGATACACTGGCATGGCTGTGCAACTCCAACATAAAGGTAAAGAAAAACCTCTTACTTTCCCTAAATGAGGGAGGGTATTTACCCAACCTGGTATACAGCAACTCAATTATCCTGAGAAACTGTGCCTTTGAACTTAGATATGAGAAGTCTGGATTTTAAACACTGTTTTAAGCACAAGGAATTTTAATGCTTTCGTACAATTTCTGAGATACTAATGCTCAGCTTCTGCTAAAACTGGATGGTCTTTCCCCGAAGCATGTCCTGAACAACACACAGCATGGCAATACAACTCTTCTGAGCCTATGCTGGAGGCACAATTTTTCAAATCTACAATTGAAATACATTTCAGTATGAAATCTTAGCTAAAAATAACCGTAGCTATTTATATTTAATGTTTGCATGAAAAAATGTCTATTTAGGATACAGTCTGTTGTCTCAAAGATGACAAGAGTAAGTAATATTATTTGAAGTGGAATGTTTTATTTAAGTAGCATGTATAATGAAGCTAGTGGGAAAATATTGAAATTTCAGAAAAGAATGAAATGCCCATCATCATCTGAGTGTTATTTCAGATTAGTGATAGACATTATCATCTACACCTAAGAATACATTATATGACTTACCTTAACCAAGGAATTAAACAATATCCAGCTATTTCAATATATTGTACACTACAGACAGTGAACCTAAATATCAACTTGTTTGTGTCAGTATGACCCAAAAAACTACCGTGAAGTAATTATTTACACAAAGAGGATGCCTGATGAAAATAAGATCCAGAATGATCCAGCCAAGTCGTTCAGAAGCCAGTGCAGCAGTCATTTAGCTGAGTCAGAAAATGCATTTTTTTATTCTACCAACCAAGTTTCAGACATCACAAATGAAATCCTGGTACCAATTTGATTGTCTAAATTAAGACTTTTTTTCCTGAAGAGATGAGTCAGAGGTCAAAGAAGTTGAAACTTATATTATTTTCCATTCATTTTTAGCACATAAAACTAGCAAAGCAGTGGTCTTTTATGATAAAATATAAACCCCAAACTAATTTATATTAAGTAAAAAAGAAATTATGTTACATGTTCTACAACCTAGTATAGCACCCGAACACAAAGCTGGTGTTAAGAGCGGGCCTTTCCTAAAATAATTCAATAATGACCTCTTAATAAACAATCACCAGCAAAGGAAAATACTTCATAAGACCCACAATACTGCTTTTTGATGGATTAACTATAATTCCATGAACACCTAAAAGCTGTAGTAGATCTATGAACAGAAGCCATGGTTGCAGCAAGAAATTCAGATGATCAAGTATAAATCTGCTTTATTTTAGTGTCCAAGTACCAATGGTGGTCTTTTAAGAACCCTTTTCCCCCCCCGAGATACATTTATTATTTAAATTAATCGTTAAACAACCAGCTGATCACTCAGAGGTAAATATTTATTTATAAAAAGGTAAGAGTCCATTTACAAATGCCTTGATAGAACATGACATACCAATGCCACTTTATTGAAGAATTAGCTCCTGTCCCATAGGCATTCATGCAACAAGTTAGATGGGATAAGAGACACATGGATATCATGAATTCTTAGGTTAGTTTAACCTTACTCTAGACTAAACCAGACATCTGAATTAGGTGTGTGAAATCCGCTCCCATAAAAATATGTCCGTCACCATTAGCTACTGAGTTTAGACTGTTAATGTCAGGATTTTGAAATTAATCTAAAGGGAATACCACAAATACATCAAATCTGAAATTTTTATAAATTTGGTGTTTGACGCCCGTTTAAAAAAAGATGTCTTTTTTGTATAATTAGTGACACCCACTTATATGTATTTATTTTGCATTTTCATGCTCTATGCTACTTCCTAATTAAAAAGAAGCACAAAGGTAAGAAGGAAATATTTTCTAACAGCCTTAATTTTATTTTTTCAGTTTGATACAATCTGTTCAGTTAGCCTTCTGGAAAATAAAATTTAAGGAAATTATACAATCAATTAATCATATATTTTGGTTTAGAGTTTAATAGCAGCTCTTAGCTTGGCCGACCTTCCTCTTGGGTTTGTTTGAATATCCTTGGCCTGGGGTGTGAGAACTTTCTTCTGTATAAAAGCCCACTTTGAGTTGGATTTGCCACTGGGAGATTCTGGTGTATCTTCTCTGGAGGAATTTTTCAGAGCCTGTCTTATCTTCTGCTTTGAGCCAAGATTGTATTTTTCCGTCATGTCAATTCCATGAAGAAAACGCTTGATAATCCGATCTTCTAGTGAATGAAAGGACAGGGCCACAAGGCGACCTCCAGGTTTCAGAAACTTCTCCGCTGTCTTCAGTCCTACGAAGAGTTCATGGAGCTCATCGTTCACAAATATTCGCAGGCCTTGAAAAGTTTTCGTAGCAACGTGGGCAGGTCTCTGAAGCAAATCTTTCCGTGCATAGAGCGCCGATGCTGGGAAAGCACCTGCCGTACATTTCAAAAGGGACACGTTAATAAATTGTTATTTCTGCATCTTGATGTCCACCCATGCAAGATGACTTTAAAGGAAAGCATAGTCAAAACTGAATCCTGAGTAGTGAGCTTCCTTCTTTGTAATATGTCTTTATTTTATGCTTTGAATTCACATCTCTGAATGGAAACCCTATTAAACTAAGAAGGTTTGTGCTTAAATGTTGGATTTTTTACCTTAGAATATTTTAGAGAAATTCCTTCTCCAAAAGCATCACATATTTAAACTACAAAATAATGGCTGAAAACAAGGTAAAGAAAAAAAAAGATAGGATAGGTAAGTCTCATCTTACATTTCAGTGCAACCAATGTCAGTTTGAAAAATTAATACACGATTAATATACACAATTGTACGTGTTGCCTTCCAGATAACTGCATTTCTTCACAGGCAGAGAGAACTGAAGACAATGTCTACGTGGTAATAACTATCTTTAATTAATTACTTGATGTTTAAAAGAGGTATTCCTGCTTGGGAATAGTAATCGTTGAACACATCTGTGTTTCTTCAAATGTTCACAAAAATACCTTGAAAAATTTAGAAAATGCAGCTCATACTGTTGTGTTTTCACATTTCTATACAGCAAAATGTGTCAAGGTAAGGGTTTGTCAGACCAAAAGTCACCAGATTAAATATTTTTATCAGGTTCACAAATAATAATCACTATTTAACACAATTAATATATCAACATTTAATGTACTTTAGGCTTCAACTTTCATTACATGAGTGCAGAGCAAAAAGCCAGAGAAGCCTGATTTGATGGATCATAGGGACTAAAGCACAAGAATCCTCTAGGATCTGTGAAACCTGAGTAAATTTATAAACTATTATGTAAGTGAGTGCAGGAGACTGGTAAAGATAAATTGAATGAATAATGCTAGCACATAACTGGACAGAATAATTTTTCTAACCAAGAGGGACCATTACAGATAAGGCAATACAACTGGTACGTTTGTATTAAAATGCCCTAATTTCATGTCAGTGCGAAGCTACAACTTAATGAAGCAGCGAGTTTGAAGTAAATGCAGTTCATAATCAAATAATTAGTATTCTACATAGTGAGGTAAAAGAAGGGAATATTGTACCTCTGAAACTAGTTGTCTAAATTCACATTTGCACAGGTGATTGAAAAAAATTAATAGAGATATCATTATCCATAATATGCTTGCACAGAATAATTTATTGGTGGAATTCTTGGGAGTTTTAAAGGTAAGATTTTACTGATGTCAAAAAGCATCACAAGGCATATCACAAACACACAAGCAATCTCAGCGCTCAGCAAAGGCAGAGGATAATAATGGGATTTAAAAATTCAATCATTATTAACAAAGCCGTTTTCATGTATGCTATGTCTCTAAGATATGTTTCTGCATAATTGATTTTCCTAACTACCTCCCCAACCTCCTCTGATCCCCAAAGCTGATAGCTCCTAAATTCACTGAAGAAACCCACTATAGCTGGGGCTGCTTCCTGTTCTTATAGTCTGAATCCTTTGAGAGAAAAAGTGGCAACAGGCTCAACCTCTGCCAGCTAATGACTGCATGGGAATTTGTGGCTTGAAGCTGTCTCACAAAGCAGAGTAAATTCATGTAACCCACAGGAGCTGGGCTTCTCCATCACTTACAAACTCAAGAAAAAGTTGCACTAGCTAGTAAATGTAATTTCCGTCCTTGAGAGCATAACCTTCTATATTTACCAAGAATCATTAGAAGAATACATATTCTCATTGTAGGAGTCAGAAAGCTCATTTTGATGAGAGACCTAAATTAAAAGGAGAACTAAAAATCACAGAACACAAGGTGTCCCAAGAAACCTACACCAAGCTTGTACTAATTGGCATAGTATCCATTTCCGTATTTCTTTACACACCAAGAAAGAGATCCTTTGAAAATGGAACTCTTAGAACAGCTACTGGCTGCCAGTTGTGCGTGACGAAAACTCTCTCTTAATGCATAACACAAAGGATTGTTGTGCTAAGCAAAACAAACACAACTTTCTTTGAAGCGCCACATAACAACTACAAACACCAGCAGAAGGCTCAGAACTCTTGAATGACTTAGATTCGAAGCTAGGAAGAAATTCTTCCCCGTGAGGGCGGTGAGGCACTGGCACAGGCTGCCCAGAGCAGCTGTGGATTTCCCATTCCCTGGAAATGTTCAAGGATGGGGCTTGGAGCAAGCTGGGATAGTGGAAGGGGTCCCTGTCCATGGCAGGGCTGTTGGAACTGGATGGTCTTTAAGGTCCCTTCCAACCAAAACCATTCTATGAATTTATATTCGACTTCGAAAGGTTTTCTAAAAATGTAAATGGACATAGTGTGCCGATATCGGGGCAGATTTTCATTGGTCTGATCACGAGCACTGATATTTTGCAATTGCAATACTGAACAGATGAGTAAAAGAATGATGATACTGAGGCTAGCACACGACTAGCACACTAACAGGCCTTTGGAAGGCTCTTGCACTTATCCTGCCATGGCTGTTAGTGCAGTCTCTTCCTACAATAACCTTCCATGACAATTAACTGTGACATCATTTATTACTATGAATTAATTTATCACATACCAAAGAAAAATTAATTAAATCCCAGATACATTTTGTAAGTATAGTACAACCGTACATGCCCCAGTTGAACATGCACAAAGAGAACTGCAGGTTCTATAATAAAAAACAGAATACTAATATTGAGGAAATTGGTAGAGAAATGCAGCCACTTTCCAGTTTCATGCAACCAAAATCCCCTAAACTAAAGACAAAATCAAACTGTTTATATGTTCAAAGATTCACTAGTCTATTGTCAATGACTAGGATTGACTAATAAATGTGATCTCTGGTAGCTTTTTCTGTCTCATTGGCCTTCATCTTTTTAGCAAAGGCAATAGATTCTGATCTATGCTCCATGGGTGAGAAATTCTCCTACCACTCTTACTCCTCTGATTTAGTTAAATAAAAATCTATTTCTGCTTTCAGCTAAGGCACACCAACTCTTACCCAGGCCCCTCCAATTACCAAGACACTAAAAGAAAATCCTTCCTGGTAACTGGCTGTTCGATGTGCAAAAACATTAAAAAAAAATTCTGTATGGGAAGCTTGTAGAAAGAATTTCATTCATAAAAACACCACGCTCCTGGCTAGATGACTGGTTTGAAATCCCAGTGAAAGAAATTATCATTTTTAGTTTTAGGATGCCCCGATGATACTTACACTTTTAAAAATCTAATAGGTTCACATGTTGAAATGTATTGAAATTTTAAAAGCTTGTGAATGAAATTAGTAACGTGCTGTGCCTGTCAATATGAACTATTAAAGTCCCCAGAGTGTATGCGAGTGGAAGAGTTTAAAAATTAATTCAGATCGTGCACCTGATTGCAGGAATTCGTCTGTTGAATTAGCACTGCATTTAATAAGTTTCTGTGACGCAACTAATGTCCTTTTGTCTAGGCTCCCTCAGTACAGTGTTAATTTTCACCCATCTGAAATTCAGGCAATATTACAAATTCCAAACAGATAATTAAAGTCTATAAAAGCGAACCAGTCTGAATGAAATTGGCTTTACCCATTAAAGCTCTTCTTAAACTTTTCAAATTTCTTTAACATGCCATCATCGACTCCTTTCAAGTTAAGGCCAAATGATTACATGATCTCAAAATTGCCTGTTAACAGTTTATGTATCTAAATAACGCTCAGAAAAAATGAATTTTGAATAAAAATTAATAGATAACAAGGTATATTGCCCACTGAAAAGAAAACAAAATAGATCATCAGCTGTAATGGAAAAGCATATGAAAGTTAAATTCCAAAAACGTCACCATTTTTAACCAGTTTTCCTGCACATGCAGTTAGACCTGTTGTTTCCAAACAACTCAGTGAAGTACAACAAAAGACACCAGGAAGTGCTTCCTAATCGACTTCCACACAGCTATTCACAAGCCTTCAGCTGAGAGCCACTGATTTTTAGTATTTACAGAGCAATCAACGTTGCAAATAGCTCTGTGAAAATTATAAACAGTGAGAAGAGTTTGACTGTGCTGCAGGAAGAGATGCTGCTCACAAGACTGAACTGAAAGCTCCTCCTACTGCAGATTCCATAGGTCACAGAGATCTTATTTAAACAGGTCAGAAGCCTTTTGGCTTATAAACACCAAAAAAAGGACAAGTTTTTTAATGGTTTTTTTTTTGTAGGACCTTATTCATTAGCATAGCATGTAGGGAGATAATTATCAGGCTCTATGTCAAGAGATAGAAAGAATTACTTTCTTGAACTGGAACAAAAGAGAGCAAGAAGTGACCAGGATACCCAAGCTGTTGTAGGCAAACAACATACTTGACATACAAATCTTTACATTTTTCCCAGCTATACCTTATGACTGGAACTCTTGCTAATACACACTTCAGAAATACCTGATTGTTCTGTAGGTGTTGTGCAGCTGTTTTGTTTGCTTGGAGTTTTTTTAAACTACGTCCTTCACTTTTATCTCCCAATCAGTTAGCAACTGAAATAGATGTTCTAACCTTGTGTGGGGTGGGAGGAAAGACCAGAAGTCTAGCATTCTATGCAAAGAAATTAAATTTCCCAAGTTCAGGTACATCCAAACCTAGATCCACTGTGATTCTGATTATCAGCTGGACCTTAAGATAAAACTTGGGAGCTCTAGAAAATCTGAAGCCATAGTAGTCAATAACATGAGAAAGAAATACGGACACTATGCAAATACTCAGAATCTGATACCAGCAGAGAAAAAGTCATAAATACCCAGCCTCATTGCCTAGATTTTTTTTGCTTGTGTTCTGGTTCCTATACTGGGCAAAAATAATGATCCTGTTCTGGAAGACAATCAGGCTTGCAAAGAATTTTCGAAATCAAAAATGCAAGATGTTATTAATCTAATTGATATTTTATTTTTTAAAGGACATAACATTTAACTAATAGGTCATAAATTTTACTCTGGTAAGGTCCTGAATTAGTCAGTGTTTTTTCAGGCTCTGCCATCAAGAGGTTCCCTGTAGCTGTGGTCTCTGGCATTTTAGCTCTGGCTTATCACAATAACTTCATCAATGTAATTTCATATAAGAATAAATATCAATGATAGACGATTAATGAATCAAAGTATATCACAATTACAAAAAACTTTCTTAAGGTTTTCTCAACCAGTCCAAAACCAATAGGATCCACCATAGTGCTTCTTTACTGGATGAATCAAATTAAAATTGCAACAAGTTCTATGCAAACAGGGATCAATGTAACAGCTCTAAAATTGTTATAACTACTTGTGTATTCCAAAAAAAGCACACAAAACATACATATTTATTGTCTTGGCAGATGTGTGCTGGATTAATTTCTTTTGGCATGTACTCTACCTGATGCAGACCTGACTCATGTATCAAGAAGCTCTTCAAATATAGCAGAGAATTTAAAATGAGAACAAAAAATCCTTCTCATTGTCACAGAAAGTGACCATTAACTGATGACTCACAGCACATTAAACACGAAGGGATCTTCAATTGCTGTCTTTTACACAGTAGTATTTTTATTTTCTTAGTTTAATCTATGGCACAAAATTATTTCAGAATTACTGAGTTGCTTGTTTACAACACATGACATGTAACATCTTTAACACAGGGATTTGGTTGCTTCAAACTCAGCAGTGGTACCCCCTCTTAGTTTTTCAAAAAGCATGAGATATATATGACAAAGCCCAAAATTATTATTTCAGGATTTTGCTAATGATGACATTAAAAATGTAAGGTTTTTATAAGACTCATAGTGCTTTATCTCTTTTTTTTTTTTTCAGATTGCTTGCTCCTCATATATTCACTATATTTACAGCAGGGGCTTACAACAGCAAGCACTGTCTTCATGTCCTTTTATCATATCAGCTAAGCTTTGGGCCTTGGCTGACTGTACATTTTGCTGAAGTATCTAACTTCTACAAATCCAAACCTTTCAATTTCTCCATCCTTAAAATTAAGTGCCTTAGACTTCCAGTTTCTTCTGCAAATCCAAACCTTTCAATTTCTCCATCACTAAAATTAAGTGCCTTCGACTTCCAGTTTAAGTAAGACCAGTTTTTAAGCATACCCTAATATTTTTGAGACTCTTCAAGATACTGATAAAATATTTTACACTGTTCTTTAGCAAACGTTAAATTTGGAGTAGAATTTTAAAGGTCTACATTCAAAGTCAGCAGTTTAGACTTATTTGTGACAAGATGCAGTGATTTTCGTCATTTGGCTAAAAAAATAAAAACACCCTGACACTACATATTAGAATGTTAATGAACAGGATTTGTGTGTTATATTTTTCCTCGAAATGTTTTACTTGACAACAGAAACCTAAAGGCTCTTGATGCAAGCACTGTTCCTGCCTAACTGCATTTTGTTCAAGTTGTTTACAGAGAGGAGCAAGGAAGATGAAGTGTTACAATAGTCGCTTCAGGCTGATCTAGTTGGCATGCGCAAGGTGAAGCAAGCCATGCACTGCTTTGTGCTTCCTGATTCTTTAAAGAGACAGAAATTATCTGATTCTGCTCATAATTGGAAACTCCCATGGTACCTCCCCTCAGAATATTAAAATACAGAAATTTAAAACTAAGATATGACATAGATGGTATTTGAAGGTTTATCAATAGCCAGGATAAAGAATACCCAGGGCTGCTGTCATTCTGTGGTTCAACTTGGTTGACAAAATGATAAATCACTTCATGTAAAATCTATTATTAAACTAATTGTCAAAATGAAATACAAAATATGAGAGTTTAGAAAAAAAAAAAAGAAAAAGAGAGCTGACATCAGAGCAGAATAGGCAGGATTAGATCCTGCATGATTTCAAGTACAAATAGATCCCTCTGGGACTTTGGGGATTAATATATTTTTTTTTTCTCCTCAGCAGCCACTGCGAAGAATTAATGAGGGTACCTGCAACAATGCTTGCAAGCTGCTGAGTTCTGGTGATGGGGTATATGCTGCGTGCCTGAACGATGGCTGAAGCGATTTTCCTGGCGTGCCTCTCCTCGCCGTATGTTCTCAGGATGGACGCAAGCGCCTGTTGATCTAAAGCGTTCACAACATCAGCAGCGGTGGGCATGTCAGGGTACCTACGCACGAGAAGAGCCAATTAGTTCACTGACGTCAGCTTTCATTGACAAGAGGTGAAGCTTCATAGCGTTGAGACATAAAGTCAAACACACACGCTGCATACGAGTGCCTTTGAGGTTTTCAAATAGGAGGTGGCAACCCTGTGAAAGCAGCTCGCACCTTTTTAAACCCTTTTCCTTGCTGGTCTCAATGGGGTTTGTTCCTTAACTTCGAGTAGAACAGTTTTAACTTCCAAGTATTATCACAAACTATGCCTAATAAGGTGACAAGAATAAATATATTCCAGTATCGTGCTAGGATGGAAATTATGTGCGACCTTTCTATTTAGCCAGCTTTAGAATATAAACTTGCCTCACGTGGGTTCATTTTAGTCACCTTGCATCATACGTTGTTTTCTAGTCAGAACTGATTTCAAGGATCTTTTATTTCACATCTCCTGCTATGAAAACAATTGCTAATGAAGATGATTAACACTACTTTTCACTAAAAGGCATAAGAATTTATATATAAATACTGCTCTGAGATAAATGACCCAGTAATACAAATTACAGGAATTATTACAATTTAAACAGTGTAAGCCTTCAATCTATATATCCAAATCTCTGTCACTTTGCTACTGAAATAAATAGTTCAAGGTATTTTATGAACATCATCTATGGGTTTACTAATCAGAGAAAACATACAAACTACTTAATAAATTCTTTTCTAAAATCTCTTCTTCTCTTTCAGGCATTTTTTACTCCCCTGCAGTATCTTACAAAGATAACAAAACTTAGAGGCAAGTAGTATCATAGCAACGACCATAGTGTAAGGCTTTTGTTATGCCTCAGGTATCCTTTGTTCTTATGCTCTTGTTCCGTGTTTGTTTTCTCATGATGCATCAGACTTATATTTAAGCTTGGAGTTCAGATTCTTGAAATCTGAGGACTGAATCCCAGGAGAATCATGGGAGCATTTTGCACAAAACCAGAAAAAGCAAGCATCGTGAAATTTGCTATGTTAAGACTTAACAATAATATGGTATGCAAATTCCTTAAAAATTGAGGCTTCCCATTGGCTCTCTATGAGAAATGAAAGAACAAATGGCATTTCTTAAGACTCCAGATTCATCAAAACACCATGAAAAAATTGTCATTCTCTGTCATGTAATGTGTCATGCAATTACAGCCATCATTTATACAAGACAGATCTTTGGTTGCTCATTCAAAAACAAAATGCTGCAGAAATATATCAGGTGGTTTAAAGACGAAAAATGCTGCAGAAGTAAAAATTATCATTCCATGGCTGATTTTCATGCTCTTGAAAGTACTAAACACCAATCCAAATAATTTAAATACAGGTGATTTACTCAGTAATTGTTAATTTGACAATTAAGTCAGCCTGATGTGCCTCCTACACAAAGAGAAAGGAAGCTTATAATTTTGCTAAGTAAAACTTAACAACAAATCTATGGACAGGGAAGACAGCTTTACTATTGCATGTTCAAAGCAATATAGCTACCTGATTTAAGCTGGCAGATATAATGGATAGGATTTTATTTATTTATTTTTATTACGTTCCTTTCACAGAGAAGCAACTGGGTCAGATGGTCATTGCACAAAAGACAGATGCTGCTCCTTTCCTGAGGGAGCAACTGAACCTGTCCAAGTGAGTTTCCACAAATAGTAAGTGTGGCAGAAAAGGAAAGGGACTGCAGTAAAAAGTTGTGAGCCTGCAGATCAAGGAGAGACTGAGAAACTGTGGAAATAAATAGGCCTCTGAAAGGGAGATGTCCCTATGACTGTGTATCACACACTCCAAAAATGGTACAATTCAGTGGTACAGCTAACAAAAATGTTACTGGTTTAATTACTCAGCACTGGAACATTCCTCTTTCTTCAAAGAAGGCAAAGGCAACAACCAGGGCTGAGCACTGAGACGGAAAAAAGCTTTTTGGCAAAAGAAAGACGGTATACTCACACAAAATTAGATGTTTTGATGATAAGAATTCTTCATGTTAAGAGGAAAGGAAATGCACAGGGGTTGCTGAGCAGACAGTTTTTGACACGCAAGGAGAAATATTCTATCATCATGTACCTGTCACTATCCATCCTCATGTCCAAAGGTCCATCCTTTTGCAGGGAAAATCCTCTTTCAGGTGTATCAAACTGCATGGAGGAACAGCCTGCATCCACGAGAACGCCATCCAGACTTGCTGGCTCAACCCCAGCCGAGATTAACAGAGCCTCTGACTGGCTAAACTGTCCTAGAAGAGGTTGAATCTGTTTCCTGTAAGAAAGGGACAAATAAATAGCCTCAAGTTTCATTATAGCAATGCCATCTCTCCCCCTTGCATACCAGGAATTAGATAATAGCACTCAACTTGTCTCAGAAGCAAGAGGGCTATTCCCAAAGTAATAGTTTATGTACTTTTTGTATGTCAACACTGAAAACTGGTCCAAATCATCCCTCAGTGGCTCCTTCAACTTCATTAACTCTTTACTCCCTTCCTGCTTGCTCTTAAAGAAATGGAAATCTGCCTAAAATTATTTCTTTTTCATATGCAGGAAGTCAAAAGGACACTTTTCAGCAGGAATGTCCTGACTACTAAGGCTTAGCAGGGTCCTCAGTGAAGCGAGGCCAAGATGCAGAAAAGAAAGAATAGATCTTGGACCTAAAGAAGCAGACAAAATGGAACAAGACTGAACAACATTATGGTTAATATTTACCCACCAGGAAAAAAATTCCGAGTTCATGACATAGGACCAAACACCTTTTTAGTGGTATCGTAATTTAAAAAATAACTGGGCAAATGAGGTGCACTGAATCTCAAGCAGGTAAAACACTCAGTGTAATTTGGATTTAGGCATGTGATCACTGGGGAGGGTAGTTTTACATGCACTTCTGTGCTCACTATTCTTCCTTAGATTGAAAAAGTGGTTATTTCTTAATATTCCTGTACTGGCAAGGAAAAGAGGAATGGCAAGGGAGAAATTAGCACATCTTCTCCACAGGTTTCCAATGCTTTCTTGAGTATCTAATCCCAGACTTTTGGGCTTTGCCTATATATAAGGTGACTTACAATTACCCACTTTATTGTATCTGTCTCTCAAAATCTCAATGAATTTCACAGACTTACAAAGATTAATCAACATACTGCTGCACTTTTAAGCAGAACCTGCAAAACAGAACATCTTTCTGCCCACACCAGGAAGCCACTGCCTCCATGTGGAGAGCAAAAGCTCTGCTGAAAGAAAGACGTTTATGAATCCAACCACATGGAAGAACATTCAGCTAGACAATGCTGTCCTCATTAGAGTAGAACAAATCCTCCTATTCAGTGTAGGACAAAACCCTGGAAGCAGCGTGAATGAACAGTTTCCATGAGGATATCATGATCGCACACACAATTCTGAATTGATTACTGGCCAGCACATAACTGGATACAACTACTCAGCATAATAAGAACTGACAGTTCCTGAAAAGCACAATGATCCACTTAAGATACTTAAACCAATTTAAGCTATATAGTTTTGAGACTGTATTTCCTCCTCAGTATAATAAGAGGAATTTTCTTGAAATATGTACCAATTTTTCCAACTGGGCACTGTTTCTAACTTCATGACTCATGCAAATGAGCAAACTTTAAAATTCCATATGTGGGAGATGAAAATAAACGAGACCTGGAAAAAATTATAAATTGCCATTGTCCAGTTCCCCAGTAGACAGCAACCCATGTCAGTGGCTCTGAAGTAGTGCTCTGCCAACCGATCTGAAAAATTATTCTGAACCATATTTATTTATTGCTATAAATTTTATTACATTCCTTTAAACAAATCATTAATATGCGGATAGCTAAGATGTTTGGGACAGCTTTTGATCTGTGATCTGCCAAACTTTTGTGATGAGAAAAGGTCAATTAAAAAAAGTAAATTTAAAGTAAGTAGAAATTTACTCTTTAGCAGAGAGATGCTTCAGTTGGAAAGTGTTCTGGAGTTTGCAAAAAAAAAAAACAAATTGAAAAATGATTAGGTTGACATTTTGATGTCAGTCTTTCAGCTGTGTGAAATTATAGCTTCTGTATATAACATATTTGTTATGCACTGCCTTGTGTGTACCCATAGTGGATATAGGCGCCTTGCTGAATATAAACCCTCACTAAAAGCAGATGCTTTTTATGAGGTTATAATGACTATATTACAGTGTTCAGGCCAGTTCTCTGAATTCCTTTTTCTCTCTGGAACGGAAGACACATTTTTAAGCATCTTGGCTATCTCATACACTTCAATTAATCAACCAAGTATACAGGTATGAAAGATTTATTACCTTGTGAAAGGAAATAGAAATATAAACTCTTTGTTTGATAGGATAGTAACAATTATGATAATGATTACAAGGACTAAGTTATTAGATTGTAAGCATGACACATTTATTTAAAATAAAATACTTTACCAATAATTCAGAACACTTATTAGGGCATAATGAAACTCTTACCTGGTCTACCATTCTTTATGCCTATATTCAAATAAAAACTGCCTGTTACACATAGGATTTTCTCTGAACATTCTTAATTTACCCTCAACTTTCTTTTAACTTCAGGTTTTTATTTGCATTATCTGTAAATCCACTTTCCAGAATAATCTCGAATAAATAATAAACTGTTAAATAACAAAGTATGTTAAAAATTTTTATTTCCTACGTTCACACACCTTCTGCTCTACCCAGGTATGTAGAATTATTTCCACCTTATTTTTCAGTCTTCCAATGTTTTCTTTGGTCAACCGAGGATTTATGTTCCATGACCACACCTACCTAGTGTGAAAATCTATTACCTTCTGGCTCAATATGTTGCAAAAACAGTGCTGAGTGGGAAAAGCAGGAAAGGTAAACCAGGGAACATCCCTAAATACCAAGAAAAACTAGTTCTAAAAAGCCTGAGACGAGAGAGCATAGCAAAACAATACACAGCAAGACTGAACAGTGATTTTCATCAGGTCTCAGTGATACCTTCGAAAGCTATTAAGACTACAAAGGGTCACATAGAGAGCATTGTATTCATTTTAGGCAATCTTCAAAGGTTACGATCTAACTAAACCAAACTGTCTTGCTTAAGAAAAAATATTTAAACTTTGTACTTGAACAGCATTTGATATATTCAGAATATTTCAGAAACTAAAAAACTGCGAAGAGCTTTTAGGTCCTCTCTTATAAATGGAGAAATAAGTCTTGCAGGGTTTGATATTTAATGATTTGAAGACACCTTGTAGAAAGCTAAGGCAATGTCAGAGACTATGGTCTGAGGATGTAAAAAAGCAGAAAACACCAGTCATATTAGCTCTCATTTGGGGGTGTGTGTATGGGGTAATACCCTGATATTTTTTCAATGATTTCCCAACTTTCATCTACTTGATAATTTTTCAATAAATTCCAAGAGACAAGTAATCTCTAACTTCTCAAAATGTTCACTCCCTCTTTATTAATCTTGATATTCTACAAGGAAAAAGTATGCAAGATTTTAAAAGAACACTGGGAATATGGACAATCTTGACTATTTTAAAAAGAATAAAAAGTTATTTCAGCAGCTACATATGCTGTTGGGGCCTTAATAGATTTTCTTGTGCAGTAACTTCAAAAGCTTGCAGAATTCTTGGGAAATAACACAGTTGGAAAATAATACAGAACCTTGGGTTCAGGTCCTTTGTTCAGGTCATAAATCAGTATTTTATTATATTATGACACATAGCATAGTAATTCTGCTAGACAGCACTTGATCCGCATACCTGAACTATATGAAAGAGCAGAATGAGAAAGGGTTCAATGTCTCCTAAAGTATTTCAGGCTCTACAGGTTTCAGTTAATCTCTGGTATTCTGCAACGCTTTATAAAAATATTTATCTTTTATTTTACTGAGTTGAGGGGGATGAACACAGGAAAAAAAGGAAAGCCTTAACACCACTTCTCCAAAATAAACATAATCTTTTCTCGTATCTAACTTCTCTCCATTGTCACAGACACTGATGTGACATCAATCATTCAATTTCACAGAGATGTACAATGATGCTTTGATAGTGCTTTGGCATTTTTTTATGTATACATAATAATATTTGTTCTTGATGTTTCCCTATTGCTCCACTTAAAAATTCTATGTATAAATACATGACGATCCCTTGTCAGCAGTGAAAAGTACCTTTTACTCAACCAGAATAAATGGTTTCTTCAGGAGAACAGAAAAGAAGTTTTTCAGCTAAATCTTGGCACTGCACATCAAACAAGGAGACCAAGCTGGAGCTCTGCTCAGTAACTCCCCTGGGACTGCCCTCAGGGTGCCAAGCAGCACCAGCTGCAATGAGAATATTGGCACAGACCTGGCTTGACACAACTCACCTCACTGAGGTCACTCACAGCTGTCGGAGAGCTGCAACTTTCACTCATGGCTGCACTGCTTCAGGCACACCTCGAAGCAAACTACGAAGCATTCTAGCCCTAAATCCCTGGAACTTTCAGTATCCTACCTGGAAATTGTTGTGAGTGTTACTCTGCACGGCATAACATCACTCGCAAAAGAATGTATCTGAATATTCTGTAAAAATTTCTAAATTACCTTTGTCAAATGGAAATTTGGCACAGTCCTCAGGCTTACCAAGTGTGTTGGTGTTGCATGGCCTGGTTTTTGGTAGCAGAGTGGCACAGAGATGGCTCCTGTGAGAAGCTGCTGGAAGCTTCCAGCATGTCCTGCAGAGCCAAGCCCTGCTGGCTCTGGAGATGGACACGCTGCTGGCCAAGGCTGGGCCATTGGAGATGCTGGAAATGCCTCTGGGATAACAGATTTTGAAAGAAATCAAAACAAAGTGGCTCTCACAGGTTTGTTTTCTAGCCAGAGGAGGAGTGAGACCATATGAGGGAACACCATGGAGACTCCAGGGGCAGTGGAGAAGGAGGGCAGGAGGTGCTCCTGGTGCCAGAGCTGAGTCCTCTGCAGGCTGTGGTGAGACCATGGCGGAGCAGCTGTGCCCCTGCAGCCCATGGGGTCCAGAG
The DNA here is from genome assembly GCA_013397895.1 of Origma solitaria. Classification (NCBI taxonomy): domain Eukaryota; kingdom Metazoa; phylum Chordata; class Aves; order Passeriformes; family Acanthizidae; genus Origma; species Origma solitaria. Next base: position 221,226 of record VZRL01001023.1, read on the forward strand.
ATGCACCCCCAGCCCGTGGGGAGGTGCCCACAGGAGCGGGTGGGGGCCTGGAGGAGGCTGTGGTCCCCTGGGAGACCCACGGAGAGAGAGGCATTGATCCCGAGATGGAACAGCCTGGCCCTGGAGAGCTGCACCCCATGGAGGAGTGACCCAAAACAGAGCAGTTTGGGGAGAGCTGCACCCCATGGGTGAGTGACCCACACCCCATGGGTGAGTGACCCACACCCCATGGGTGAGTGACCCACACCCCATGGGTGAGTGACCCACACCCCATGGGTGAGTGACCCACACCCCATGGATCAGTGACCCACACCCCATGGATCAGTGACCCATGCCGCAGCAGTTTTGGGATGACTGCACCCCATGGGTGAGTGACCCACACCACAGCAGTTTCGGGAGGACTGTCTGCCCATGGGGGGTTCACGTTGCAGCAGTTTGCCAAGAGCTGTTTGTGAGATAGACTCACATCAGAGAAGTTCACAGAGAGCTGTGTCCCATGGAAAAGGACCCCACAGTCTCACAGGGGAACAACCTCTCTCCCCGAGCAGCAGGAGAAGCCTCAGGTGATGAACTGACCCAAACCACCATTCCCTGCCTCCTTGTGCTGCTGAGGGAGGAGGTCGAGCTGGAAGGATGGAGGGGTGGGGAGAAAGTGTTTTCAAGAGCTTATCCTACTTCTCATTATCTCGTTTTGCTAGTAATAAATTCACTTTGTATCTCTAAGTTGAGCCTGTTCTGGGTTTGGAGTGTTTTCTCCCCGTCCTCATCTCAACTCATGAGCCTTTTGTGAAATTTTCTCTCCTCTGTCCAGCGGCAGAGCGGAGTGAGTGAGTGGCTCTCGTGGGTGCCTGGCATCCAGCCAGGGTCAACCCACCACACCAAGAAAAAAAGCAAAACCAAAAATTGTAATATCTATCACCTTCTCAACAAACTTTGTCATTGCATTCCTAGCTTTACAAAAACAATAATTACAGATCTATAAAAAGCCCTGAAGTCTCCTTGAGGACTAACCATTCAGTCTAGGGTGGGTTTTGTGCTACAAAATTACAAACTCCAACCTCAGCCACTGATTAACAAAGACCTGAAAACAGGAAGAAGCATATGTAAAAAGCAATTTCCATAGAACCAAGTTAATATTTTCAAATTTGAGTGCTATAATAATTGTACTCTGTGTGAGGATCACTGAAATGCCAATTTAAGTATTTTTAAACTGGTAAACTTTTACTTGCCATGTACTCCCACTTAAGAGTAGAGAACATTTAAAAGGTATGCATACATTCGAAGAGTCAAATACTTCTCTCCATATAACTTGAAGATATCACACCAAAAAAAAAACAAACCAACAAAACTTCTTTTTTGCATTGAGTTACAGAACACTAAACATCTTAAACTATCCCAAGAGTGAAAATGTTTTCCTTTCTCTGCCTCATCTTGTCAACTGCCTCTCTCTCTTACACAAACTCTCATGAAACTAGTTTTTTCCTGCTTCACTTGCTCTTCCCTAGCTTCCAGGAAAACTTCCTGTGCTCCTTACTCTGCCACATTCTGTGAAATGATGCAATCCTTTACTCCTCCTGTGTCATTGAAACCACACCCCCAAAGTGCTTCTAACAACCTCTCCAGAATACCTGCAAGAAATTGCAGCAGGGCTCAAAGCAGATTGCTCCCTATTTAAATTTTCGTTTTTATTTCTATATGAAGTATGCACTCCACTATTCTGCCCACTAACAAAATTTCAGCGAAAACTCGTGGAGGAGTTTTTAAAAAAGACACGATTTTTTTAACCAAAAGCACAAATATCAAAGATGGTTTCCACTGAGTACATCCAAAATCCTACCACATTAGACATCTTCCATAGCAGGTATACTCAATCCCATCCAAAAAAAAAGAAAATTTAAGTTCCTAACGAACAATGTTTCCTGTTAAATCACAGATTAAGGAGGTAATTCTTTTTCCTGGGAAAACAGAAGACTAACAGAATAAGACTAGTGACCAAGGCAAATTTCAAAATTGCAGGCGTCGCTAAAATTTGAAAAAATGTATTTTTGAAAAACTGTATTTTATTAAATAATTATTTGAAATCATAATTATTAATAATTGTTATTATTTAATAAAAATAATTAAATAATTATTTATTAAATTATTATTTGAAATAATGTACTTTAAACTTATTGCACATTTCTGCTGACAGTTTGCACAGCCACTTTTTAAGGGTGAATGTCCAACTCATCATTCAAGGTTTAAGATAATTTTTCATTGTAAGAAAACACAGCAAAGCAATAATTATAATTACATCCTTATTCTTTCTCTACTATCATCTTAAAAGGTATCTTTATAAAATCATCTCTCCACAGCAACCCACATATAAATTCACACTTTCATTAAAGACACAACGATATTTTATTGAACTCAAAAGAAATGTTGCTCCTGGCCATAGAAGGAAGAAAATTCTCTCTAAACCAGTTGCCTAAACCCAGTAGAATACAGAAAGAAATTCTGGATATAAACCAGCAAGTTGAAAGGTACAAATTGACAACAGGAACATAACAGCTGTGTATGAACACATTTTAGTCCATGAATATAAGAATACTACAATCTGTAGCAACAATCATTGTAGACAGATTTTTTTCAACATGCAAGAAAGAGGCAGATCACTTTTTCCCAGCATTAACACCCCGTCTCAGAGAAATCTGAAATTGTACTAAAGGTTGCAGACTGGAGACAAGGCACAAAAACAGATTTATCATTCAACCAGCTTTACTGATCAATTATTGATTAATTGTGTTCAGCAATGTATAATGACCAAAATACCACATATAAAATATTACCGTTTAAAAAGATAAGAACTTGCTGCTCCTGTACATTAAATTAAAAAAAAAAAGAAAAAAGGTGTATTTCTCTACTAACTGCTTTCCCCCACTGCAACATTTTGGTTTCTGAATACGTTTCCACTTTATATAAATCAGTAATTAACTATTCTTTCTTTGAAAAACCATTTCTTTGTTTGAAGCAGTAATTAAACTTTAGAACACTGAGGATAAATACATCTAGGATCAAGAATTTATTACAACTGAAGTAGGTAACTTTTTCTTCCTTCCTATAATTTTTTTCTGAGCTATGTAACAGAAGAACATTTTTAATTGACGCGCACCTTAAGCATTAAACTCTCTGCCTATCACTTGGACAGCATCAAATCTCCCAGATATGCTCCTAATTGTGGGAAGGAGAAATATGAGAAGCACAACACAAGAGTAATGCAAATAAGGGCAGAAGTGAAGCAGGGGCATCACTCAGCTTGAAGTTACAGAAGCCTTTGCCCTTCTGCACCTTTGCTCATACCCTTTTTGAGACAAGGGAACACGAACTGTGCATAAAATTAAAAATTCAATCATATCATGGGTTCAAAAGACAGGCAAATATTCCATACTACATTCCCTATTTCTTTCCCGGTAGCTTTTAGCATGCTCTTCCAACCATCAGTGAACACCAAGCATTAATTTTGAAGAACAAACTCAGTATTTCACTACTCACTAGCCAGCTCATAGCCTACATAAGTAAACCTGAAGTGTTTTGCCACACCACTTAACCCTTCACCTGCTGCCTTGTAAGGTTCTGCAGTTCTCCAGAATAAATCTTCATTTTTGCTGTATTAAGTAACACAGCCTGACCAACAATCAACAGCAATAATGCCACCAATTCACTGGTTTATTCTGATAATTTGTGAACGAGTAAGTTGCATGCTCTACCCACGTATCTTTGTGGTACTGTGCTGGTGAGGTCATGGCTTTGAAATGAGATCAGAGTGACTCCTAAAATCAGGCAGAGGATCTTCACCAGCAGATTGCTTTGCTCCTGCTACTCACTCTGTACACAACTTTACTTTGTTAAATTGTACTTGTTGCTTCTGTATTTACAAACTATGAAAATTTGTTCCAAATTATGAAACACTTAAAACCAAAATTAAATCTATATTTGTTTCTCATAACATTGCAATCCAATCTTGGAAAGAAAGCAATGTGTTTAATCCTACTAAAGATTATTACATTTATATACAAACTTAAAAGGGAGTATTTTACTAGTTCATCAAATCAAAACTTCAAGAAAGTAATGATTTTCAAATACTGCATATGCAAAGTTAGGTATATCCCTTAAGATAACCTTAGTTACACTAGCAAGCATTAAATTTTGAAAAACCACTAAAGTTACAGAAAAGAATAGAATTTTAACAACTCTAAGAATGCTTTAGATTTAAAATGCAGCCTTAGAACACACTTTTGGCAGCAATTCACTTTCCCAGTGATCTTGAATTTTTTTCTAGTTTAAAAATTTCAATTTCAGAAAGTAATCATAAAAATAAAACTAATTTGTTCAGCCACCATGAACATCCTGCTTCTCTGTAGACACCACCAGTTAGCATCCATGTAGAATCATACAGACAATTCTATATTAAGTTCTAATTCTGTTACCTCATTTATTAAGTACCTTGTAATAAAAGCTGAGAAATTTAAATGTATTTCACCAGTGATGATCATTGCTGATATTCAGTGTTTCCTGTACTGACATTTTTACTTCATACAAGTCATGTAATGCTTCATTTAAAGTAACTTCCCTCCTTTGTGTAAATTATCTTTTAAGTAAATACAAGAAATAATAATTATTACCTTTAGTGAAGTACCCTAGTCTCAACAATATATTTTTTTATGCACACAGTCTTAATGAAGTCTAATTACTAGCCACTGCAAACGACAACATGAAGGATTAAGTTGAAAGTATTTGGAGAAGTATGAGAACTTTCAAATGAAAAATATTTGGTCCTGAAAGTACACACACAGTTTTAAATTACTGCTCTGTTTCTCTCTACTGGGAAAATATATTCAATTGAGATACATTTTTTTTTAAAAAGTCCCCCATTTGTGAAACAAGATAGCATCCTGAGGTAAAAAAAAAAAAAAAAAAAAAGCTGTGAGTCAGCTGTACCAAATACGAAAGTTAACTAAACAGGTACCTAATCTACATTTAGAAAGACACCATATAGAAGAAACAATATGGAAGTATAGAAATGTGTCTGGCAGGCTACGAGAGCAGAAGCTGTTGCATAACTCCATCTAAAGTATGGAGTGAAGTCTAAAGACATGATCCTTACAAACCCATAAACAAAAAACATTTGTAGCCAAGTTTCTAACCTAGAAGACGCATGTCAGTCTAGCTAAATTTGCTGCATGTACCCCAGGATGATAAATTTCCTAAAATATGACCAAAGAGAAACGTGATGAGTTCAAAGCATCACGTGTGAAAACATGTACTGAAGGGCCCGAAAAAAAAACCTTGCAGGAGCTGGAGGCTCATCATCTAGACATAGCCACGAAGAAAAGGAACAGGAAGATTTATTTGACCATATGACCATTCGAACAGTAAAGAGTAGCAGGAACACAGCTGCGGAAAGGGAAACCAAACCTGACAATGTCCGAGTCAGAAGCCTTAGTTGGAATAGAAAAGTATTAATGGGAAGGCTTCATCCAGAGTGTGGTATGTCGTATGGGAGCCGTGTCTAAAAGAGAACAACTCAAAGTGGAACTGGCACAGAGGAGCTCAAACAGGATGAGCAGAAGTGAGAGGCCATGAGATGAGAGCATAAAAAAACCCCAGACTTGTTTTGCATGCAGAAAAGTAAGAATAGATGTCAATATTCTACAGTGAGTATTTTAAATGCCAAGGAGAGAAAAGAGCTAATAGATATTAATAAACTATTTGTTAATTTTATTCAATTAAAATTAAATCAGGTAATGGCTTTAACTGGAAATTTTAAAGAAGTTTCATATAATGAAAAATTAGACTCTGGAATAGCTGGATCACTGCATATAGAACTCCTAATTACTTTTAAGATAGAGCACAGTGAAGGAGATTAAATTATGCAGGGGCTTGTAACACCATGCAATTGGATTCATTGATGTAGAAGTCTCTTACAGCATGTTTATATTTGAGCAGCTATTGGAACTCTCCATTGAAAAGTTCACCCTGAAAATGTTTATGTAAACTTATCAAGACATATACACATTACACATTTTACACGTGCATAAACATACTCCAACCTAGGAATAACTTACCCCTTAGGTATAAACGATTCCTTTTATTTTTAGAAAACCCTAAACTGAATGCATAAATACAACATCGGCACTGAAAAAGCTTCTTTCTCTTAATTTTTCCCAAAGCGGTTACTGGGGAATTCTTAACCAAGCATAACACTGATATTGACTGAAAACTACTATTTTTTGATAAAAAAATCAAAAAAGACACTGTTCTGAGGTAAAATTTTTTTGGGCTTTTTAAAAAATTTTTTAATTCGGAAGATGAAAAAGGATCCCAAGGTCAACAACTTTTGATCATTACTGAAGGAAAAGTTCAGTGTCTGCTTTTCCATAGAGAGCAATAAAATAGTCTAAAGGCATTAACTTAATGTGATACAAAAGGAGACTTCTGCAACACTCTAAAAAGAAACCCCCAAACAAAATCCAACTTACTCCAGTGGAATTTTTAAGGATAATTCTATCCAACTAGCATAAAGAATAGGCATATATTTAAGAAGAACATTTTAACCCATGGCTTGGGACTTTGTAGACTGTAATTCTCTCTGTTTATGAGCACTTTTCCATCTGTTTTGTATAGTGGTTGATTCCTCAATTAGACAAGTGCTTTCTATTATGTTACTAGCTTTATTAAAGGCTAAGATCTTAGAAGTGAAATAACTTCAGATAATTTTCACATCAAGATGAAGGCTTTTTCAGGTGCTAGAAAATACACATGACCCTGACAGCCTTCAGGAAACATCTACAGTCTACTTTAGCATTTATTTAAACTGAAGTTTTCCAAAACTGGAATAAGGCAAGAATCCATTTGATCCACAAATGTTCAGACTGTTACAGAGAATTTATTGGGTTTTTGGTTTTTTTTTTAATGCCATCTTCTTACCTGGGAATCACAGAACTAGATAATAGTTTTCATAAGAGACCTCCAGAGGTCTTCTAGTCAAAAGCTCAGTGCAGATCTAATTAGAAAGGTTCCTCAAGGCCAGCTCCAGTTGAGGCTTGAACACCTCCAAAGATGTTCCACAAGATCTCCAGGAAACCTCTTCCAGTACTACAACCCTTACGGCCATTTTTTTCCCCTTCTAACATCTAATTGGAATTTCCTGCCTTTTAACACGTCTCAGAAACTCCAAAAGGCTCCAGCCCTATGGCAGCCCTTCAGGAAGGTGAAAAGCTTCAGTGCAAATTGTTCACGAAGTTGGCAAAGGATTTGAAACTATTTAAGTCTTCAAAAATACTACAGATCATTGATCCCGTTTTTAATTTTTTTCCCAGAATTACTAGGACAAAGTTGAAATTAAGAAATAGCAACTGGGTATTTAATTAGATTATAAAACAAAAGCAGTTTGACATACCTCTGGAAGATTCATTCTTAGTTGTATTTTGTCACATAGAAAGCTAAACAATTACTCCTGCATCACTTACATATTTACTACAAGCAGGCTCATTTTCCATATCAGGCTGCTAATATATGACTTAAGAGTTTTTGATGTTGGATTCTTGGCAGGATAGAATGTAATTGCTCATCGTTACCTGATGACATGAAAAATTTAAGAATCAAGCTCTAAACACAAGCTGGTTTACATTTCAGTATTTTTGCACATTCTCAAAATAGCTGATTTTTCAGTTCTATTATGGTTTTCTTTGGAAGTGCTAGTAAATTGAATTTCATTTCTCTCTGCTTGCTACAATACTTTTTAGTAAAAAACCAAAACATTACTGAGTAGAATAACTCTCATTGGAAGAAAGTCTCATCTTTGTTACTGTACAAATATATTTGTGTTTCCATTCACAAGCTGAACTACTAAAATCATTACAAATACCAATACCAGCACTTCAAGTGAAAACAATAACCTTTTATTTTGAATAACTGTCTCTTTGCCATGGCAAAACCATGGGTAATTCATCAAATTCTTCAAAATACTGTAGGTGGCTCCACCGGTGCTCCCACAACGTGCTCTGGTAGCATTTCCAATCTCCCATGGCAGTTACTAAAGCAGCACCTCACTATTTCATTTCAGCAGCAGGATGCCTTACCTGGGGTCTACTCTTCCCTAAGGTGGCATACCATATCAGTAAGCGTAACTCCGTTTGAAAAACTTCTTTAAAAGGAACTCAAAAGACACCATGTTTCCAATAACGAAATATCAAATAAAATCAAACGGAATTCAATAGAACCATCCGCTAGAAGGCGTTGAGGTCAGGACAAGCAAACCTTTGGTTTCGTTCTGCTAAGCACTGCCATGAACTCGGTGCAGTAAATTTCATCCTCACACACCGCCCGCAATACCAACGACTTTTGTGTTATATTTACAGTATGGTTATTAGATTTGTTACAAAGTGTATAGCCCAATCTGATTTATAAAAGTAATCCTCAAGTGATCCCCGAGCTATTGTTCTGTCTTAAAAAAGAATCCAGAAACTATCGCCCAGAAACCTTCCTCTGCGAGTCTGACTGCTCAACATTCAACGGTTCTTTTGCCCATAAAATGAGTTCTCTGATACACAGATTAACACTTTATGGAAGACACTGTCTGCCAAAAAGATTATCAGATTCTGGTTCTGTTAGATGGGGCGTGTTTACTTCATTATTGCTGTCTTGCCTCATACCTCTTACAAAGGAGGAGCTGAGCAAAACAACTCAGGCAAAGGCCTAAGCCATGCCAAAAGCGTACTGGGGTCTTCTCGAAATATGCAGATCATTCTGACAAATGCTAAGGTCTGTCTGAAACGAAGAAAAAAATCACCTTCTGCACAATAAGGGTCTGGCACAGCTTCTTTGTAGATGTATCCACCAGGAAAAAACACAAACACTTCGACAGTGTAATTAGCAAAAGCCTGATAATCAAAATTACGAGTCAAGTATTCCATGAGTCACAGAACTAATCAGGTATCACCTGAAGTACTGGGCCAAATTTACAGCAAGTGCTTTAAAACAAGCAGTCAATAAGCTGAAAGAGATCCAGATACCAACAAAAAAATGGGTAGAAAACATGACTCACATGGAAACACTGAAAGTTGTGCTTTGTTTTGTTTTTCTTTCTGAATAAGAAGGCTGGAGGGGATCTGATGGTTATCTCTATAAGAAGTTATTAAAAAGACATCAGCATTCAGCCATTCTGCATGCCAAGCCAGAGCAAGTCAAGGAATACTTGACTGAAGTGGCAGAAAAGGAGCTCTGAGCTGGACATTAGGAAAATTTCTTTATATATACACCACAAGAAATCACCAAGACCTATTATTTACGCAATTCTTGTTATTTAGGAATGTTTCTAAGAAGAGGAAAGGAAAAAACTGTTTAGGAATTACAAAAGTATATTAGATTTTGTTTTAATTTTACAATTTATTGACACTGCTTATACCCCTTTTTCCTAACATCTATGGTTTATTTTACTTGAATTTTCTTTTGGAAGTCATTCAGGGTTGAAGTTGTTTCATTGCTAAGTTTGATCAGGAAATCTGCAGTTAAATTTAAAGTTAGTAACATATGATTTCATGCCTTCAGAAAAGTGACTGATCAAATTTTTGCCTATATCATTCTGTTCTTTCTTCTGTCTTATCTCCTGATACTTCTATAACTGTATCAGGGAGTTCTTCATTTTACCACAAATCTATTTTTACTAGAAATACAGGTAAAATAGTCTCCTTCATTCCCTTTTCCTCGCAGTCAACAGTATCCCAAATACGATATCTGAAAGGTAGAGATCATGCTGGCTCTTTTCAGTTCATTGAAAAGTGGTATTCCGCATTAACTACATAGATTTGGGATATACAAAAATCTTTCTGCTTGTTTCTGCAAAAGTCATCTTTGACATTTCTTCTTTCAGTCTCATGAACGCCAGTATCCCTTTAATTAACAGCAGTTTATATAAAACAAATATACATTAGAAGAAGGATGTAGATAGTTGGTATCCTTGCCCATGAAGGAACTAAACAGTATTTAAGGGTCCCTTCCAACCATAAATATTTTATGTATTATTTGGGTCTGTTGGGGTTTTTTTTAAAGGTATAACATACAGAATCCACATTTCTTTTTGAAATAGAAAATTTTAGCTCAAAGCTGAGCATATGAATATAGATGTCACCAAAAAAGAGGAAAAAAAAAAAAAAAAAAGAGTGGGTAATTTCCAGTCAAGTCTGGAATTTCCAGACTCGAGTCTGAAGGGACCGGTTTACACTTAGAAGCATTTTCACTGACTGATTTCATGCTGAAGTGGAAAGCCACAGTACTTTCCATGGCAACTGTAAGAGATGCCATATACACTTTTCTAGAGTAAAAGGTGAAGCTAGACTGAAAACACAGAACCATGCACAGTTTTGGGTTTTTTTCCCCTCTGTACAAAAGACCAAAATCTGTCTTTTACTCAATTCATCTGCATTGAACTAGAAAGATGTACCCTGAAACACATATAAAGCTCTTTTTTGGCTATCCCTGACTTACCCACAAATTTTAACTGCCGCTGTTGAATGGTCAACTGATATTTAATTTCTGTTCTTTGTATTTTCCCTGCCACATTCCATACTTACATCTCTTTCCTTCCCTTCCTCTCTGACTCATACTATTCCTCTTAAAAATGTCCTATTGCTTTCAGTCATGAATTATTCAGATCACTTCTCCTTTTGGAATTTTTCTGATGCTCCATTTTTCTCATCAGAAATTACACACAGCTCTTGTCCTCTAGACTTGCTTTTTTCCCCTTCAATTGCTATATTTTCCCAATTGTCCACATGTTCCCTCATTTCCTGCTCTCTTCCATATTCTTCCCACTGCTTTTCTACAAAGTATCAAGGCAATCCCATAGGTATTCTTGAGACATAATAATTTCCATGGTCTGAATGAAAAGGTGTTTATCAGAGAGAATATCACTTAAAAAACTTTTCCTACTTCCTAGGGCTGAGAAGTTTTGCCTTTACTTAGGTTATTTATTTCTTGCTATTATTTCTCATTTACCAATGTATAACACAAATGGTTATGAGCCAGGGTTCTTCTCTGCTATAGTGATGCAGTCAGCAACCAAACTGAATACATCCATGTTCATTACAAATAAATCCCCGAAATCACCGAAATTTTACAATTCTGCACAAATGAAAATCAACATCTTTAGCTCATTACACTGAAACCAAGTTTTACCAACCAGCAATTGAAGTTAGAGGGCTGAAACACTGACTTGAAGGTAGGATTCAGTTCTTCCCAAAAAGCTTTCCACTACAATACCTCACAAACTGGACTTTAAATAAATACTTGTGTATCTCACATGTGTAGTTTAACCTAGTTTCTGATGAAACAGCAAATGTTAGGAAAATACAATCCATCTGAAATCAGTTTGTGTATCATCACTGTCATCATGTATTTCCCTTCTGTTACATACTTTGTGAGTTCCTGTGAAAATAAGAATACATGGTGTCTGCATTACAGATAGTCTGCTATAAAAGTTAATGTAGTGTATTGAAGGAGCTTAATATTCTCAAACAGATTAATCTAAAAATAGATTTGTGATAAAGATACCTGATCGGGGGCAGGAGGAATGAAGGAATGCTGAAAAAAACCCAGGAATTAAAACTACAGTGAAACTGTTCAACTATTGCCTGTATTATAAAAACATATGAGAAAGGAAATTACTGGTTTAGGTGGTTTAGGCCTTTCACAAATACATGTTTCACTTACAGATAGCTCCTGCACTGAAAATTTCTTTACTCAAGGACTTTAGCTCATGATTAAAAAAAACCTTGCGTATTAGGGATATCCGCATTGTAGCTATCTAGATTTTGCACGTTGTTGACAGCCTAAACACAAATTCATTTTGAACAGTTACTTCAGGATTTCACAAATCATTATGATAATTTCCATTTTTACAGAACATTCTCCAACAGATCTTTTCTTTGATTCTTGCATGTGTAGCAACAGGGGAAAGTTTACAATCATTATTCAGATAGTCAAAAATGGCTGTTCCAAATATTGCCTAAATATCTGTAAACTACCGGCACTCAAGAAAAGGCAGGTAAAATCCTGAAAGCTGGATTAACATCGGAGTGTAACTCTTAGATCTGAGATTTAAAGTAGTTTTTCACCTTTCAGAAGCAGTCAGTCTTATATTCACATTCCCAGTTAGGCACCATAAGGAACCGGCTAACAGATAGCTTCAAAAGGTGCATATTCCAGTAAAGAAATACTCTTAATGATCTCCCTCGTGAAGCTCAAAAGCATAATCAAGTGGCCTCTCCACCATAAAATTTCTTTAAAGAAAATATTGAAAGGATCATACAGAAAGACAACTGAGTTTTCTGATGTCACAAACTTTCTCATGCCATGGCAATGACTCCACGGCTCTGAGTGAACATTCAGACAGATGCACACAGGAGCAACCAAGGCCACTCACTTTTCTGGAAGACTTAATGTCTCCTTCATGCAATTATTGGCCATAAAATCCTTTCTCCCTCCCTAATTGCCTTCCTGTTTTTCCCAAAGAAACTGGAAACACTTCCTGCAGTTTTCCTTCTCTTCTAGAATCAAGCGTAGCTTTCCTCCTTTTTGTTGCAAAGGTCTCCAAATTTTGTCACTTCCTAGGCAGTCTTTCCATCCAGTTACTTCAGCAAACAAGTCCCTTCTTTCTCAAGCCTCACAACTAGGTTTCAACAATTTTCTCAGTCACTACCCTGCAAGAAGAAAATGCTTGTCTCCATCAACACTGTAAGGACACTAAAAGAGAGGCTGGTAAAAGCCAGCAGAGCCTCTGATGTGCTGCACCCAGAAAAAATATCCAAATTACAGGAGACAGCAGTGAGGGGCATCAAAGGTTCCACACATGAGAAATGCAAGAACTAGAAATAGAATATCCAAAAAGTTTCCCTCTCATGGCTGCTCGAAAGACGATTGTTCACCTGGAAATCGTGTTATAACTAAATTACACATAAATGCAGATAGCTGATACTTTAAGATCAAGCAGCCTCTATTTACTTGGAAAATTAGGATGCAGCTGCCAAATTTAGACTGCAGCCACAACCTTTTACGCAACATATGAAAGTTGCCCTATTATAATAAGGATCAGAGCCTTAAAGAGAAGCATTTGTTACAGGAAACAATCTATGACAAAAGCTGGGAATATTTTCAGTACTGATATAAAGAACACAAGATCATTAATAAAGTTCAGGAATGGAATAATAATCTTATAAAAGAGCATTCCCTTCAAAAGACAACTCCAGTACTCTAGTAAAGTAACATGTATAAACAAGCGTTTTGTAACTTCTGTTGACAGGCAACTCCGAATTCATGCCTGAATGCACAGTGCATATTACCGAGCCCTCAGGAGAACATCACCGAAAATTGCACAGAAGGAAAACATATCTGTTGTAGGTTCTGCTGGTAGACGCTGGCATTTCCTAGTGCCAGAACAGAGACAGTGAACCAACACCCAGGAATCACATCCCGTAGCACCCTCTCGTGCAGCTGCTCATCCCCCTCTGTATGTAGGGCCTGCAAATACACACTCCTAGTCTGCTGTTGCTTCAGTTTAGCTTTTTGGGGGGAAAGGCAGCAGCAGAAACCTCTACTGAAATTGCTCTCCATTTGTTTTTGACAAGACGACCCCGTCCACCTGATTTTCCTCCGTCCCTCCTGTATCTCCCAATTTCTCTCTACCTGAAGCCATTGGCCCCTCCAAGATCCTCCTGAAGCTCCCAGACTGAGCCGGGAGGATGACTCAGCTGTAATTACATCAAATCCTAATAAAGGCTCCTGCGTTTGACAAGGCAGCCTAGCTTAACCCCTGTCTCTCAAACATACGTGAACAGCAAGCAGGCAAGCCAAGGTGTGGCTCACCAGAATGTTTTGGGAACTCTGAGTGCAATAATTTGTATTTTTATTCCGTTGTTTCTGGAAAGCCGCATTTAGTAAGTTATAAAAAAGACCTCTTCCCTTATTTCTATCTTGAGAAAGAATCCTAATTGGCTGGACCCAGTCATAAAAATTTAACCATGTTTCTGAAAACACGAGTGCCAAAGGGTAATGCATCGCTAATGGTTGCCAGTGGAATAAATAGCCGTTCTGACGTCAAAACTTTGTTACACTCCAATAACTGGCTCACTTGGGGTTTCAGGTACAGCAAGTTACATGTCAGTTTTAAATAAAGTTATAAAAATAGAATACACAGTGAACCATATTGCCACTATGCAGCCTGGAACTACATGATTTATGTCTAATAAAATGTTAACAAAGGTGACAGAGGGTATAAAAATAGTATTTTCTACCTCATAATATCCTTTTACTTGGATTTGAGAGGGCAAAACAAGGCAGATATCATTTCTCTTTTGTTTTTCAAAACATATGGTCAAAACCAGAGTAAGCAATTTTGAGTGAAAGTGACATTTTTAAAATATTTATAGTACCTTTACCCAAAAGATAGTAAAATTCAAGTTGTAAAAATCTGCATTACAATGGATCTCTGAGTCCCAATTGAATAAACACATTAAGTAGCAAGAAGCTTTCCCTTGTCTTTCAATTCTTTCTGTAGCGCAGCTATTAAACAAAATACTCTTTATTTCTGTAAAAGATGTAAACCTTGGGCCGTGCTTGTATAACTAAGGGTTCAGTGATTCAGCCACCCACGTGATGGACAAAACCATGGTGCATGTATGTAGCTGCATATTTGAATTTAGGAACTTTTAACACTTGAATTTAGGAACACGGTGGACTTGGCAGTGCTGGGTTAACAGTGGGACTTAGAGGTCTTTTCCAACCTAAGTAATCCCATAACCCTTCCTCTACAAAAATAAAGGTTTAGGTGTGCAAACTATGGCTGCATTCACAGGGAAGGGAAAGGACAACACCCTGAAGGTAACACAGAAGGCTAGAAAGAAGTGTGAAGAAATCACATTAACTTCAGTGCAGTGTGGGAATAGGGAGAGTTGTCATCTTGACCTGTAGGCTCTCCAATGTTTAGGTCAAGAATATCAAGACATTTACACCATTACCTGCAGCTTCCAAAGCAAAGGAAATTCAAACAGCTTCCAGCACTGCAGATCAAAGATCACATACATGAAAATCCCACCCTTATAAAAGGCCACTGATGGACTTAGAAGTTACCTACACTAAACCTGACCTTTCAGCAGAAAAGATTTAAAAATTATAAGAGCCTGGAGAAGCAGGGGAGTAAACTGTGGCACCAATTGCAATAATCTACATTTTTAATCAAATTATGTAAGTGCTACTATATGAAATCTATGATGAAAATTCTGGAGTGAAAAAGGAAATTTTGTCACAAGTTTTGCTGGAAAAAAAAAAAGAAGATTTGCCTATGTATAAGTGAATGCAGTCATGTAACTTGGAGGGGAGTGCAGGTAAAAGAAAAAACATCTCCTTGTTTCACATTCAACAAAATTTTGTCTCTTTTGAAGGCACTAGCTATCATTACTTAAATGTTTATTAAAGATTTACTCTTATTTGAAAGGATCCCGAGGTTTATGAGGAACGTAAGAACACCAGGAGAAACTACATTCTTTAGTCAGAAACCTTCAACATGGTCATAGAAATGGACAAGCTTTTCTACTCCTGCAATACTTGAAGATGTAGGGCCTCCCTGCTCTAATGGCAATCTTCAGACTTAGAAATAAGAGAAAAAGAAAAAAAAAGAAAAAAAAATTGCATAATATTGACATCCATTTGAGTGAATGTTCCTGAGCAAAAGCAATGCAGCAACATTTGATAAATTGAATAATCATTGCGTTAAAGAGGAAGGTTTAGGTTCTATATAAAATTACAACCAAAAAAAAAAAAATCTTTATTTGAACTGGTTCTTTGAATTCCTTAAAAAAAACAATTTTTTATAGCATCGAGTGCAACCAATAATACTTATTTTGACTTCTGTAATTTATTTTCTTTGTTCATCAGCATCAACTGCACTACAGGCTCCTGCTGCTTATTGTCCTGGTCGATTTTAAGCCCTTAGGTGACTTGCTAGCAAATGATTTGGAAATAAAAAGTGACGCAAAAAGCCACGTAAATCCTTATTAATTATTAACTCACTCAACCTCCAAACCACCTGCAGTACCTCCTAAAGTTGATTATGGGATAGAAAGACGTCAGAAAGCCAAAACAATGAGAACATGCTGGTTCTAGTTAAAAGGGTGCACATTCTTTTTCACATACAGTTCTATTGAAATTGTCATTCAAGATTAAAATATTCAAAGAGCTTGACTAAAATGCTGTAGAGATGTGTTAAACCCACAGCAGGCTGTGACTGGGTTGTGCACGGCAGATGAACCTTGTTGACTTGGGGTATGACCTCAGCCAGTAAATCATACTTCCCTTTACTCTTTAAATCATGTAGTTCTAGAATAAAGTCAAATATGAGTATCAAATCCCCTCTTAGCTGAGGTAAGAGCACATGCAAGACCACATGCTGCTTTAGAGAGGGGCTTCACTTCCATACACAGCAGGGCTGACTAAGAAGCACTGAAACTTGAACCACAACTCTTTTTCGCAGATCTTATCAGAGATAGTAAAGAAACAACCTTCTAAGATGCCAGCCACTCACTGCTTCAGTTTTACACAGGAACCTTGAAAAAATCGCCCCAGTGATTCAAAGAAAAAAAACTTATAATTTGTAATACAAAAATCAATTTCAACTTATCATAAAGTTGCTCATTATTTACAGTACAGGTTTTGCTTTTCATTGGTTTGCTGTTTTTTTTTTCTTTTAAGGACATATTCAAACAGCTTCAAGTCAGTCATAATTATTTGAGGATTTGCCAGCATTTACGTTCACAATGCAACCAATATTTTTAAAAGAAACAGAAGCTAAGTCCAGCTTCATCTCTAACAAGTATAATGCTCTCTGCTGAGTGTAAGCAAAGTTGTCAATGACACAATTGACTTAAATTAATCTTAAGAGATCATTTTAGTAATGGATGTGTTATGCAAGTTACAGTGTTTCTCCTCTGCACTAGCCTTCAAGGACAAACAAATAAATTAAAACTTGTATTTCTCAAAGGCAATTGAAACTTTCCAGTACTAAGAGTATCAGAAACTATATCCATTTTATAACTTTAAAATGGAATTGAACACTTCATGAAATTAATCAGAAATGGTCTTCCACTTGTATTTATTACCATGGAACCATTCCACAGGGATGCTGGTGAAGGCTCTGGAGCACAGACCTTATCGCTCCCTACCTGAAAGGAGGTTCTGGTGAGGTGGGGTTTGGTCACTTCTAAGCAGCAAGCTTAGGATGAAAGGAAATTATCTCAAGTTATGCCAAGGAAGGTTCTTATTCGATATTAGGGAAGTTTTCTTCACTGAAAAGGCTGCCAAGCACCGGGACAGGCTGCTCAGGGAGGTGGTCGAGTCACCACACCTGGAGGTATTTAAAAGACATGTTGATGTGGCACCTAGGAACAAGGTTTAGTGGTGAACTTGGCGGTGTTTGGTTTAATGCTTGGAATCAGCGATCCTAGAAATCTTTTGCAACCTAAGTGATTCTACGATTTTAGCTGCCTTCTGAGAATCAGTAACCCTTCCAGAAAGGCGAAGAAAAAAAAAAAAAGACAACAAAAGCAGAAGTACATGAAAACTGGATTGAGGCTGTATGTTTACACAGTAAGAAAGTTCGAGGTCAGTTTAATACAGCACCAGAGGGAATACCTGTAGTAAACCATACAATACCCATAGCAACAAAAATAAGGAATTAGTAAGAACCTTCTGGTATAAGAAGCAACTGTTCCACAAATATTTGACTGCAGGTGTCACAGCTCCTGACACAGCCTCAAACAGATTTTGGAGGAATAACAGCGGAGGGTGCATTAACAGATTATTTTTCATGGAAGTAATGCAAGTGTCTAAAAATACTTTTTAACATTGATCCTAGATCTAAGCTACACAGTGACACTCTGCAATCTAAGTCTTTAGGAAAAATTGCTGATGATGGCAGCGAAGGAGACAAATAACAAACTAGAAATGCCAGGATTCAGGAGACCCCAGTCTTTCTAGGGAAAGGGTAAACAGGAGGCTCCCCTGACATGCAAAGGAACTCAGGACAACAGGTCAAATCCCATGAATAATCTCTGCAAAGTGCAAGGGAATCCATACTCATATAAAAAACAAAAGCCACAGCAGCCACAGCAAAATGCCAACTTGGTTAAACACAGGAAATCCCAACAATGCCAAAGAAAACAGGGCCAAGAGAAACAAGCAGGACAAGCTACCAGAGAAATCCTGAGCTGGATTGCATTGGGCTGGAATTAAGAACACCTAAGTCTGCCTGAAGCTAAAACTGGCAAGGGATATGCCATGAAGACATGGAAGACTGGAGAATGGCACAGGCGACCCAGTAACAAATTTCACAAAAAAGGCTGAGGCAGTTAAAGCCTTTGCCTAAGTATTTTCTGGCAAAATGTGCCCCAAGTGCCCACTCTCACAGACCAGGAGGGAAATACCACAATATAGGAGGAGCAACAGAGATGGTCACACAGAGCAGCTGGACACGTACACAGACACAGAATAGGATGGCACATCTCGGAATGTGTCAAAAGCGCTGGCTGATGGTATTGCGAAGCTCCTCTGTCAGCTTTAAGACAACTCCCTGATGACTGCGACAAACTCAGTGCCATGATAACTTCAAAAAAATGTCAGGAAGGATTTTCCTGACAACTACAGGCTGGCAGACCTTCATTCAACACTGTGGAAATTACACATGAAGTCCTCATGAAAATATTCCCCAGCACTTAGAACAAACAACATAGATTTATTTAAGGTAAAACTCTCCTGCATCAACCTAATTTCTTCCTAAGACAAAGTATGTGGCTCTGTATATAACAGGTAGGCAGTATATTTAATTTCATTTTAATACAGCTTTTGATTTTTCTCCTTTATTACCTTGGTAGGCAACATTAGAGCCACAAACAAAGCATGGGCAAAAAGCTGAAAAAGCTGCATTCAAAGGTGCAGTGGATGCACCTGAAAGTCTAGCAGGAGAAGAGAGCTTCCTTCCAGAGACAAAAACCTGTCTGAGCTGCCAGGGGGATCCAATTTTGAGTTGAAAACTAAAAAAGCAAGATTCAGTAATTAAAGGGTTTACACTGCATCTCTGAATGCAGAATTAATGCATAAACATTTTTATGTACCATAATTTTATTGCATATTTATGTTTCTATTAAATGTGCAACACTGACTCATGGAGAAGCTTCCAGATTGGCACCCAAATACTGACATTTCTTTCTGTTGCAATGGCTTGACAGGGGAGAACAAGACATTTTTAGTTCTGCACACTTCTATTTTCAATGTTCAATACCTTATTAATTATGAGAATTTAAAATGGAAACATATTCCTTTGAAAGCAAGAAATTCCCCTGATTATACAATGAGATTCAGTTCTTGTTTCGAGCCATGAAGTCATTGCACAGAAAGAGTATAGAATTTCAAGCTTTTAAAATTCATTAAAATTTTGTTTTATTCATAATTCTTGCTGCAATAGATCTGAGTTTGCAATAAACTAGTATCTCAACTAAACAGCTATGAAAAAAGACATCAAATTAACATCAAAATCCTACAGAGATTTCTTTTTCAGTCCATTTTTTCATCTGCAAAATATCCAAGGAAACAGAATTCAAGGTTTCCTTCAGTGCCCTGTCCATCAACTACATGACCATGCAGAACAAAGAAATAAACGAGACCAAGAAAAGCAATGTCTTCCATGTCTGCTTTTCTATTTTGCTGCATTCCCCACAAACCTGTAATAGTCCAAATACCTGGGAACAGCAGGATGGAAATAGGTGGTGGATTTTGTCTAGCTGGACTTGGGCAAAGCTTTCAACAGTCTCACAACATCCTCACAGGCAAACGCGGGGAGTGTGGAGTGGATGAGCAAGCATTTCAGTGGGCTGAGAAATGGCTGAGCAGCAGATCCCAGAGGGCTGTGGTCAGTGGCACAGGGTCTGTTGGAGGTCTGTCACTGCTGGTGTCCCCCAAGGTCCAATACTGGTCCCNTCGACAGCTGCAGAGAAGGGCAGAGAAGAACTGTCCCAGGGTCCTGCAGCTGGGCAGGAATCAGCCTGGGCACAGCACAGGCTGGGCTGACCTGCTGGAGAGCAGCTCTGTGCACAAGGACCTGGGGGTCCTGGGGGACAGCGAATTGTCCCCGAGTGTGCCCTGGTGAGGCCAGTGGCACCCTGGGGCGGCTAGGAAGAGCACTGCAGCAGGGCAGGAGCTGCTCCTGCCCTCTGCTCAGCCCTGGCAGGCACAGCTGCAGTGCCGTGTCCAGCTCGGGGCTCTGGGGACAGCAGGGACACGGAGCCCCGCAGGGCTCAGGGCAGGGTGACGAGGGTGAGGAAGGGATGCAGAGAGCATCTCCTGGTGAGGATGGGCTGGGCGAGCTGGGGCTGGGCAGCCTCCAGCAGGGACGCCGAGAGGGGACCCTGTCAGGGTCTGTCGGGGCTCAGGGAGGCTCAGAGCACGGGGCAGGCTCTGCTCGGGGATGCCGAGCCATGGGCACGAGGCAAGGGCACAAACTGATGCACGGAAGCTCCACCTGAATGTGAGGAGGAACTTCTTTCTTGTTTCTGTGCAGGAGCGCTGGAACAGATTGTCCAGAGACGGTGCAGTGTCCCTCACTGGAGACATTCCAGAGCCATCTGGACACAATCCTGTGCCGTGTGCTCTGGGCTGACCCTGCCTGAGCAGGGAGGTGGGACAAGACCTACCGTGGGGCCTTCCAACCTGACCTATTCTGTGATTCTGTGAAATTTTCTATTACCAGAATGACTTGAGAGGTCTCACCTACTTTGTTCTACAGAGCAAATATTAAAACCAGCTCAAAGTCTGGTTTCACGAGCAGTCATATACCTTCTCACTATTACCAGTCATTTGAATGTTTATAATGGGTTATTTTGAATGCAAAAAAGGATTTTAATTATGCATTTGATTTTGGGAAATCTAAATATTTTTCACGTCACGGTATGCTTTCAAAACAGGCAGAAATAAGGTCATTCACACTCCACAAGTCATATACCACAACACAAAAATCCTACCTTAAGCATACTGTAAAAGTAAACATTTTTGTGGGGTTCCCCCTTGTTATCATGATAAAGAATACCACACTAGCATTAACCTTCTTACTCAGTCTTCTTCAGCTGCTGGTATTGACACATAATAGATTGACCTTAAGAACAGTAAGTTTCTGCGTAAGAAATTTCACTTTACATACTCAAATTTCTGTTCACTTGAAATAAGAAGTTGCCCTTTATACTCCCAAAGCAGTATCCAAGACGGTCAACTCACTCTAAGTGAAAGGACGTTTGTTGCAGCATAAAGTTTAACAAAGTGACAGTACTGATTACTCAAAATGTGCACACATTTTTCATTCTACTAGCTGGAAATGTAACAAACTACACACTCAATTCTCCTAGGACACAGAATTTTTGCTTATCTATATAAGAATATTTTCAATTATTTATTTTTAGAACACAAAAGTGTACTTGAGTAATTTCATATACTATCAGTTCTTGGCTTAAACACTACTAAATGCCAGAAGGTCCTACCTTACTATTGTGCTCACCAAGTGCTAACATCCACTCCTTTTGACCAAGGCTGTTGGGTGGGTGGAATCCACTTCAGGGCTGGATGTCACACAGCACTCCAACCTTGGTCTAGACTGTAGTGCAAGGAATTCTCCACCCTTTGCAGTAAGTAGTACCTAGAGTTGTTTTTTTTTTTTTTTTTTTTGAGGGGCAAAGATGCTGGGTTTTAGCAATTAAAATAAATGAATAAATAAATGGTGGTTTCCCAGAGAAGGCCTGGGGGAAAGGAGTGCTCCTCATCCTCCTCTTTCCTTTCCCAGCCAGGTAGGTGGCACAGATCTTGAAGATGAATGGCCAATCTGGATATCATTATCAGAAAGAATTTGGTTCTGTTTCACTGATTTATATTTAAATATTGAAATTCCAGCAGCCTCTAACTTCACATGGCCAGAGCAAGACTGACAGCATAAACAGTATCAATATTACAGATTGTTTGTGCTGTTGAGACATGACATTTGTATTATTTCTTATAAATCTGTGTGTGTCAAGATCACTTACTAGGCAATACTGGTCTCAAACACTTGCTCTATTCAGTGGTGACAAGGCCACAGGTACTTCCATTCCAAGTCACATGTTTTCTTTGCTGAGGTTGTACACAGAAATTCCCTGAAATCTCTCCATCCAAATCCTTGATTCTTGATCAAGCTGAGCTGATGTATTTTCCAGGCATCCAAATACAAAGCCAGCAATTAAATGCCTCATTTTACTTTCAGTCCTTTCAATATTCTGCACAACACTTGGCACAGCTGAGTCACAAACACTAAAATCAAATTAAAATGCAAATTATGTTTATTATTATGACAAGAAAAAATAGAATTATGTAGTCAAAGTAATTCATTTTTATGGTCTATGTCACCTATATGCATAATCCTAATGCATCTAAGAATAATAGTATTTGAAGCATGACTCAATCAGAAAAATAATCTGAATTTCTCCATGCATTTTTGTATTTCACAGTTGAGAGTGACACTCAATTCTGATACAAAAAAATGTGTCTACAAATATCTTCATTTAGTTACCAGCTTTGCTTTTCGTCAAAGTAAAAGAAATAAGATTATGAATCAGAGACAATCAGCTATTTTTTTTTTGTTTAATGTAGCTACTTAGTAAATTGTATGTTTATCTTAAATACCAACAAATCTTGACCTTCTCTTAGTAAGTGGCAAGTATCTTTTCATCTAGACATTTATATAATTTCCATCTTCACAGGAAATTGCTGGTATCTTCTGCCCTCAAAAATGATCATCTGTCTACTGATGAAACAAACTTTCGTCTGTATAGTTTGATACAAGAAGGAGTATTTTAATACAGTTTATGTCCTCTTGATTTGTGCAGAGTGCCTTAATGCCTCCTATTGCAAATGTAAACAAAAATAAGCTAAATACACAGCTTCATAGAAACTTGCTGAGGAGTATGAAAATACCATCCTCTCATTAAGACAAAAAGATCGGTAGACAACCAACCATCAGCTACAAAAAACCTTCTGATTTGCAACTTTCATTATCTTCCCCTCCTCCTTCTCATCAGAAGGAGTTTTGCTATTAGGAAAAACTAAATTTTAGAAAATACGAAAGTAGTACAGTATCAGTTTCCTTTATGAAATAACCAATATTTTTATAAAACCCAAGCTGGCCTGTTATTCTAATGAAAATACACCCAGAACTCCATTGCTCAGCTAAAAAAAAAAAAGGATAAAATGTTTATAAAAGATATTTCCAGGTATTTTTGAAACATACATTATAAAATGTTAATAATTAGAATTTAAGTTCTACAAACAATCTTTTACATGTATTTTAGTAATGAGATGGTTACAAAAGCAATGTAAAAGTCCTTAAGTCACCTAAACACTTATAAGAATCTTTCTCATCAAAACCAAGAAGCAAAACTGGCTGAAAGAAAAACTTGGTGTCTCCTTTACAGATCAAAAAAGTTCAAAGATTATTTCAGTATGATAATTATTTACTTGAAGGGGATTGAAAACACCTTTTCCTTTTAGAAAAAAAACCTACAACCCAAATTAAGCTTCAAAGAACTGTTCTTGGAAGTTCTGTAACAGTAAACTTTAAAGGGATCTCAGCACTATCCCAACCACCCATGCCCAGCACAACTGGGGGAGATCCCCTTATATAGAATGTAACTTGGTATAGAATAATATCCAGGCCCTGGCCGTCCCTTCCTGGCTACCGCAAAAATTAACCATCCTGCCTGGAACCAGGACATATTGCAAGAGAAACTGCCTGAACCTAAACTGAATTTGAAACTGATAAACATCAGTTATTCACAGAACTCTAGATGTCACTTAATGTAAAATGTATCTCTTCTAAGATTTTCCTAATAAAACAATATGATGATGCAGCTTCCTCAAGAGCACTCAGACCAAAATTGTATCACTTTGTTTTTCTAAACCAGTAACTTGTAAAAGGGATGTCCTGACTCATTTGACTGGAAATCATATTAAATCTAGCACTGACCAATGGGATGTTATGTATGAAAACAAAACCCCAGTTTTATGACACGAAATTGAGAATAACTTTAATAACATAACTATGAGATAGTTTTGTCAAAATAAAATATATATACCATTAAAAATATTAACAGAATCTTGTAAATACAATGACTCTTGAATTTGGTTGCAATGGAAAGGAGATACGTAGCCATTTTGGTTATTATTATCTATAGTAATGTAAGAAAAGGGAAGGGGGGAAGGAGGGAAGGAGGGGTGGAGGGAAGGAGGGAAGGAAGGAGGGAAGGAAGGAGGGAAGGAAGGAGGGAAGGAAGGAGGGAAGGAAGGAGGGAAGGAAGGAGGGAAGGAAGGACTTTTTCCATGACAAAATTTTTTCTAATATCCAATCTAAACCTCTCCTGTTACAATTTGAGGCTGTTTCCTCTTGTCCTATCGCTCATTACCTGGAAAGAGAGACTGACCTCTCCTGTCTACAACCTCCTTTCAAGGAGCTGTAGAGAGCAAGAAGGTCCTCTCTGAGCCACCTCTTCTCCAGGCTAAACAACCCCAGCTTCCTCTTAGGACTTTCTCTGTAGATTCTTCCCCAACCCCATTGCCCTTCTCTGGCCATGATTCATCACCTCAATATCTTTTTTGTAGTGAGGGGCCAAAACTGACTCGAGGTGCAGCTTCATCAGTGCCAAGTACAGGGGGTCAATCACTTCCCTGGCCACACTATTGCTGGCAGGGGCCAGGATGCCACTGACCTTTTTGGCCACCTGGGCACAGCTGGCTCATGCTCAGCTGCTCCTGACCAGCACCCTGGGTCCTTTTCCACTGGGCAGCTTTCCACTCTGCCCCCAGCCTGCAGCACTGAAGGGAGTGGCTGTGACCCAAGTGCTGGACCCAAAAATTCATTTTGTTGACCTTCATACAAACGGCTTTGGCTCATGGATCCAGCCTGTCCAGACCCCTCTGCAGAGTCTCCTCCTGCCCTCCAGCAGATCAACACTCTCACCCAACTTGGTGTTTGTCCTAGGTTACATGGAAGGTGTAACCAAAAGTATGTATTATATTACCATCTCCATAAGTTGTTAAAACAGGTGGGGCAGTGCTCTTTGTGTTCGGCACATTATCCATTCTAAGGGAGGCTCTCACCTTCCTTAGCAAGGTGCCTGTCTTTTCAAACCAAGACAGTGTTGTCTGCAAAGTGACCAAGAGTGCCCTCAATGCCCTTGTCCAGATCCTTGATAAAGATATTAAAAGGCCCAAATACTGAGCCCACTCATACCCAGGCACCTGCTGATTTAACTCCAGTCACCCCACTCTCTGGGAGGGCCATCCAGCCAGTTTTTACCCAGACAAGAGTACACCTGTCCAAGCCATGAGCAGCCAGTTTCTCCAGGAGAAACAGTGCCAAAGACTTTAGTAAAGTCCAGATAAATGATATCCACAGCCTTTCCCTTGAAAGCTGACCAGGTTTTAAGAAAGCACTAAAGGTACAAGGTATCCAACAATGTAAAAAAGTAAAAAATTAATAGAACCAATTGCCTTGTATGTGTTTTCTGTGTCAGGGCAGTTTTGAATTTGAACCAAATTTAAACGAGGATCTCAGTGCAGTGAAGGGTCAGATCCATGTATTAAAGCAAACAGAGGTTTGCAGTCATTCTGGGACTTCAGAAACAAGAGGAAGAATCTTTATTCCTTATGTTTAGATAAGGAAATATATTTGGGTTTCCTACTCAAATCTTCTGGGAAACAAAAAAAATATGAGAAAAGCAATATTTTAATATAATGGGATTTGAGGGTCTTTTTACTACTATCAATTGAATTTTTCCACTTCATATTAAAGGTAACTCACTTATCTTTGTTGCTGAATTTGAGAGATGGCCAGATGTTGACATGCATGGAGAATTCTTTAGAAAGAAGTAACCCTATAGGTAACTAATTAAGTATATTTATATGTAGTCAAGGCACCTTTATAATGAATATGCCTTGACTTCATGTTAATTATATTCCTTATGCACTACAGTTAAAAGTTAAAAATAATATATATCAAGAAAAGCACCAATATATAATACTCATCTACAATTCATAAGCACATAAAATAAGCTTCTCAAAACTGAAAAACGCTCTCTTTTCCTTAGAACTGGAAAAAAAAATCTATTTCCCCAGAGCATACAATGCACAGCTGATCTTTCTACCATATTTTTTTTGCAAACTTAGTGTAACCCTGAAAGCAAAATCCAAAGCCCCCACACACCTCGAAAACACTTTAAAACTGTAATAAAATGGTATTCAAATGCTACAAGGAATTTTATACTATTTATCCATACTTTTCGCGGCACAATTTCTCACTGTGCTCAGAGAATTACAAACCACGTATTTTCTCCTCTGCATTGGCTTTGCATGAGTTTCTCATACTTAAAAATTTTCCATGATATTGATAATTGCCAGATTTCAGCCAGCTCTCTAGCCTCTTCCTTTCAGTGGGTGTGAAAGGGTTTACTTGTAATATACATTGCTACTGACTGAATTTTATCTTGTTCTACTGGATCCTCGGCAGCAATTCCCAAGTTAGCGGCTTCCCCAGAAAGCACGTCAAAGGATTCCCACCCACACACTGAATATCTTAACAGACCCTGACCCATTTTCTCCTTATTAAAGCAGCACTACATATTTTTAAAAATAAAAATAATAAACAGAGACACTAAATTAATGTGAGAGCTGCAGTTGGAACTCTCTTCAGATTTAAGTTCTGACAAAATCGCTATCAAAAAACGGAGTCACATTTAAAATACAAACATTAAATGTATTTTTCCTGAATTTTCTCAGTGATTTATTACTCCAGCTATCTTTCAGTTAAATACAAGGAGGATTTCATTTATAAGTTCTGAATATAGAAAAATCCCTTAATTTAGCCATACTTGCCTCCTCTTGCCACAGTATCTTGTGGCATATTTCACAGAATCACAGAATTGTTAGGGCTGGAGGGACCTCTGGAGATCATCCAGTCCAACTGGCCTGCCAGGGCAGGGTCACCTGGAGCAGGTGACACAGGAACTTGTCCATGTGAGTTTTGAATGTCTCCAGAGGGACACTCCTCAGCTTCCCTGGGCAGCTCTGCCACCCTTAATGTAAAGAAGTTCTTCCTCCGGCTGAGGTCGAACTTTTTGTGTTTTAGTTTATGGCCGTTGCTCCCTGTTGGGTCACTGGGTGCCCTCTTCACACCTGTATGTTTGTAAGCATTGATGAGATCACTGCTCAGTCTTCCCTGGACTAAACAGGCCCAGATCCCACAGTCATTCCTCGTAAGAGATGCTCCAGACCCCTCATCACCTTTGGGGCCACATGGATGGACCCAATGGACCCTCTCCAGTAGCTCCTTGTCTTCCTTGACCTGTGGAGACCAGAACTGAGCACAGCACTCCAGATGTGGCCTCACTAGGGCTGAGTGGAGGGGGAAGGATCTCTTCCCTCACCCTGCTGGACACACTCTTCCCGAGGCACCCCAGGACACCGAGGATGCACTGCTGGCTCATGCTCAGCCTGTCATCCACCAGAACTCCTTCTCAGCAGAGCTGCTCTCCAGCAGCTCAGCCCCAGCCTGTCCTGGTGCTTGGAGTAATTCCTCCCCAGGTGCAGGACCCTGTGCTTGCCCTTGCTGAACCTCATCAGGTTTCTCTCTGCCCAACTCTCCAGCCTGTCAAGGTCCCCCTGAATGGCAGCACAGCCTTCAGGTGTGTTCAGGCACTCCCCCCAGTTTGGTATCGTCACCAAACTTGCTGAGGATGCATTCTATCCTCTCATCCAGGCTGCTGATGAACAGGCTGACTGGAGCCAGTATTGATCCCTGGGGAATGGCCCTGGGTGCAGGCCTCCAGCTGGATTCTACTCCACTGATCACGACCCTCTGAGCTCTGCCCTTCAGCCAGTTCTTGATCTGCCTCACTGCACATTCCTCTAACCCACATTTCATGAGCTTAGCTGTGAGGATGTCATGGGAGACAGTGTCAAAAGCCTTGCTGAAGTCCAGGCAAACATCACTGCCCTCCCCTCACTGACCCATCCTGCCATGCCATCACAAAAGGCTATCACATTGGTCAAGGATGATTTCCCCTCGGTGAATCCATGCTTACTGATCCTGATGATCTTTTCTGCTGCATGCTTTGTGATGGCCTCGAGAGCAATCCGATTGCCTTTCCAGAGATGGAGGTGAGGCTGACTGGATGGCCAAGTTCTCCTTTCCGCCCTTTGTGAATCTGGGAGTACCACCGCCCTTCCTCCAGTCATCTCTCCTGTTCTCCATGCTCAAAGATGATGGAAAGTGGCAGAGCAACAACATCTGCCAGCTCCCTCAGCACCCATGGGTGCACCCAACCAAGGGCCCATGGATTTATGAATGTTAAGTTTGTCTAACTGGTCTCTAACCCAACCCTCTATGACCAACGGGAAGTCCTCCTTTCTCTGGCCTTCCTCTCTTACCTCTGAGGTTAGCAGCCCTACATTTCTCTTACATTGCAACTGCATGCTGCTGTTGCCATTTTTGAGATAGCACAACTATTTCTGTGGCTCCCTGGTGAGCCAGGCAACTATTTAATCTGAGAAAGGACCTGACCAGACACAGATGTCAACTGGATGAATTCCCTGAGCTTTTGATGCTGACACAGATTTGAATTGAACTGATACAAGGTTTATTTCTAACACAGTGCAGAAAATAGACAAAAAAATCCCATAATGCTAGATCAACTATCTTTTAATGAATCCCAGAAAAAATCCATTTATAGAAGTTCCATATCTCATAAGTAAATCCCTTATACTCAGCTGATTTGTAAACAAACACCAGCTTTACCTGTTACTTATAGATTACATACTTAGGCCTCCTTTCTCCTTTTGACAATAGTTTATGCAATTGCCTTCCCAGAGAAAGCAGATTAATAATTAGCATACACAGAACATTCTTTTGCCATAATATTCAACACAAACTATTATGAGAAAAGATATATTTACCTTCTGAAAAAGGACCCACCTGCTCTTTCTGATAGGAAAGGCAGAAAATGAGGGAAAACACCAGAGCAAATAGAATACTGCTCTGTATCCTACAATACATATCCAGGTGACACGCAGTCATCTTTCAATGATTAAGACTTTTCACCAACAACACTGTGCTATTTAAGAAAACACTTCATTCTAAGGATAATTTGTGTCTGTTAAGGTAAACACCACCACCAAAAATAAGAACTAGGAGACCTCCTTTGTCTATTAAACCACAGTAAGGTACATCAACTGTTATCTTATATTCATTAAAGTTCATCTTTCCACAAACCTAAGCAAGCAGAAAATTAACAATGTCAATTATTGGCAGAAGAGCATCCAACACTTTCAAAATCTCTTCATCTATCTGGAAAATAAACTTCTTTCACATCCAGGTTTGCATAGGATACTTTACAGATAAACTTACATTGAGTCAGAGAACTGATCATCATCTAACGTTGTGCGAATGTTTCTAAAAGATTGGGTTTTTTCTATGGCACAAAGAACAGAAGACTACAACTCCCATGACATTTGGCAGACCATGTTTGCAGGCTTATTTTGAAAGAAAATGGACTTTCCTTGACAATATTCTCCACAGCATTCTGTCAAAAAGAGCATTCTCTGGAGAAATAACAGTGGAGAGAGGAATTCCACAAATTTTTAAGTATACATTGCATGTCACTTCAGCCCACAAAGAACCGAAAATTTAGAGAAATATATCTAAGTGGTCTTACAGAGTAGGATGACTAGAAACTGAGCTATGCTGTCTTGTCACATGCTTGCATTTCTCCCTCTGGGCCCCTGTCAAACGCACTTGAAGAAAGGAATGTACAGTTTAGCCTTCTATCTTAGAAAAGATAAGGAATAATTTCTGCATTGCTTATATATTACTGCTGACTTAGAACTTCTTTTTATGTGGGAAAACATGACTGAACAACCAGGTGTTTCTTTATCCACCTCTTCCAGATTTCTTCTTACTGGAAATATTTGCTTTTCCTCATGTTAAAGCTCTTTAGAAATAAATAAGGCTTTCAAACTGACAGTGAGCATTCTCTCCTTACTACTTTACCTAAATATCTTAAGTCTTGATTACTTCATATTACCTAGTTTTGTATTCACATATTTTTACTTCTTGGTCAGATTTGGAAATTCAACTTTCTGAAAAGCTCATATTCAACTCATATTGCACACTTTTCCATGAATACACTGATGTTCTGACTGGGATCTTTCTTGAATTAAATAAAGAAACAAGAACTTTGCATAACTAAAAAAGATGTAAAAATTTGCATTTAGCAATTGTTCATTTAGCAAATTCAGCACTCTTATTTAAAAAGAAAATTGAAGCATCATTTGTACACAGAAATCGTAGCTTATTAAATTGTTCAGTAGTTTCTGAAGCCAGTGGCAAAATACTTAGCAAACCTAATACTGAATTACAATTATTTTGGGATTTTTTAAATTAAAATATTCATAATCCATATTTAAATGACCTAATTATTTTAAAAGAGATTATTCCATCATTTTTGTGAAATATTTACCACAAAGATATGTTTTTGTATTATTTTGCAATCAGAATCATCTCAAGGCAAGCAGAACACATGAACCTTTTCTAAATCCATTTTTAAATATAAAATTAGCTACTTGATGCATGCTTAAAATTAAGAGTACAAAATACACATTTAACTCCAAAAACCTAAGAAGAAGGTGCATGCAAATACTCATAAACAAATTGAATTGGATCTACTATTTTACAGGGTACACACGGCATAGAATACCATTCTACAACAAGCTATTAAAAACTACAAAAATATATCGAACTACATATAAAATACCAAAGTATCAACCTTATCTCAACCACATATAAGGCAGGAGAGGACAACTCACGGGTAGGACTCTGAAAGCCGCTGGGCTATTTTATAAGCTGTGGGATCCCTGTCCAGCGCATAGACGGTGATGCCGCTGGCTCTCTCCAAAAGAGCTGTGGTGTGACCTCCGGCTCCAAACGTCATATCCAGGAAGCGCTGTGGAGCGAAAACAACAACACCTTTACCTCAGAGCAGTGGTGAACTGATGGTTGATTAAAAACTCACTTAGCTCATCTCCCTCCTATACTAGAGGAAAACATACCATTGACTTTTTGGAAATATTTTTTTTATTTTGTGCAGAACTGCAACCATGTCAGAATAATCGTTTACCAAAAAAACCCTAACAAATAACAAACACCCTAAAAACAAACAAATAAAACCACCAAACCAAGCAATACCAAAACAAAAAAAAAAGCCTTGTAGCTCATACTTGGGAAGGATGATTGGGTCATCAAACTTCATATTGAGATAAAGTGACTTGGAAAGGCTGCTTAACTCCCAGCCACATCATGGAGGAGAATGTCTGGAGCTAACAATTTGCCTGCAAAGATGGGAGACTAAGGAACTGCTGAGCAGGTTCCAACTGGTCCCAGCTCGAGAAAGAAAGGAAGAAGCAGAAAGGCAGCTGAGATAAGACTCTGGAAAGGTGAACCCTGCTCTCGTAACAGCTCAGAGGTTTCTGGAGATTCATTTCAGAGAGGTTTCTGTAGTCAGCATCCATATGGACAACAGGCTGAGCAGGAGGCTTTGCTCCCGAGACCTTCCTGAGGAGCACTGACTGGGGACACAGTCACCTTGAACCGAGACAGGCTAGGCTGTTCAAGGGGAGAACATCAGTAGAACTTAATGCTGTTTTAAGTCCTTTTTAACTTACAGAAGAGCAGTAGTGTTTCTAGAAGCTGTCCCATGCCCCTTCCCCTTTGGTCTAATAGCACTGGCACTTGACTGATGAAAAGTCAAGAACAATTTCTGTTGACAGGAATAACTGGCTCTTCACTTAGCCATGCAGAGGTTGTATGACTGCAATTCCACTTAGGAAATATTTTCTTTTCAAATTACTAAGAAAATAGCTATAATTCTATAGTCTAGGGAAAACACACCGGAGCTCAGAAAGAAAAGGATTTTTATTGCTTTTATGACAATGTATCTCAACTAAAGTAGAAATGTGACTTACTCTCTGCACCTTGGAATTCCCATAACTCTTTTCTCTCAGTTGATTGAACTGACCTGAACTGACAGGGGAAAAGTCAGGCAAAACTAAAAAAACAAATTCCCCATATACTTCAATATTAATATCTGCATAGGGGTTTTTCCCCACTTCTCAAGCTATTTGTTATGTGAAACAGGTTTTGAAGACTACTTACCAGCTACAATCTTATAAAATAGAAATTAATATGAACTAAACTTATTCTCACAAATTATACACCCCAAGGGTAAGCACCTTTTAAGTGAAATTTTCTAACTTAACTCTAGATAGAAATAAGATTCAACCACAAATCCCTTTAGATAAGAACAGAAATTCAAAGGCAATGAAGACCCAAATATTTTCCCAGAAACATTTTTTAGAAAACATAAATAAAGGCTTATATATGGAAATCCCATAATAATAATATTATGGTAATACTTATGAGAGTAATAATATAACTCTATTGTGGCTAAAAGTAAGTGCAAATTATGATCTTTTAAGATCTTTAGGCTGCATTATTTAACACAATTTCTTTGTGTTATACCATCATGTTTCCTAAGCTTATGCCCTAGAAGCAAAAATTTCCCATAATATTTTACAAAGTTAATGGAGGAAACAAAATTTAGTTGGGTGATCACCCAAAAATAAATTGCATCATTACTATGAAGAAATAAAACACTGATCCAGAATTTTTTGTAAGTAGTATCTGTAAGACAAAATTATGTTACAGAGGACATACCATCCATACTATATAAATGCTCCCACAATCTATTTAAGCATTCTGATTTATCTTCTGCCATAATAAAAACAAAAGAATATGAAATGAAACCAATTTAGAAACACAAAACTGAGACAGACAGAAACGGTGGTTGTTTCTTTAACACAACTAAACGTAAGAATTTAGCTACATTTTGAATATCCTTGAATATGCTAAAAATTCCAAGCATTTTCTCTGTAAGTTTTCACACACCTCTGAGATTCAGAGAACCTCTCTTATGAGAAAGGGTCCAATCAGTTTGGGCTTTCTTTGCATTGTACTTTTACTTTGCCCATAAAAATCCAATACTGGCTATTGAGTGGGATATTAAACTAATTAGCTAACCTTTTATTATCTCTCTTCAATGACAATTATTAAAATAAAGATGTTAACTCTGCATTTAGCTTAGAAAACTGCAAAAATGAACATGAATTCTAGAAAATATACAAATCCTCTTGAATTACTTTTCAAATTTCCAAAATATATCTGATATGCTTTGATTTCCACTCAAGTTATGTCCATTTAATCCTTACCAGAAGTAATGTACATAAGCAACAAAGAGACCTCTAACTTTTATCTTCTAGTTCTGTAGAAAAATCCATTTAGAAAAATCCCTTTAGAAAAAATGTGGAGGAACAACAGAATATTAAAACCACCTTTTTATTTTTTTACATAGGATTAACCCACTCAGAAATGCACTCAAAAAACTTAGTCACAACAGTCCCAAGTGTCATTTAGGATTGCACTTATTCTGCAGCAACACATTACAATCAAAACCAATCTAAATTACATCATAATTCCTCTTGGAAAAAAAAAGTTTAATCAGCATGAGTCACATCTTCATGGTTGGGGTTTGGTTGTTTTGTTTTGTTAAAAAGACAAACAAATGCTCTTTTTCTATATCATAGTTAGAAAACTAGGATGAAAATTTTCAGAAACCTCAATATTGTCCATCCTAAAACAGACCTACAGTGTTGGCAAGAAGAGCCACAGAAGGTACAGGAAGCGTCAGAAGAGCGACCTCTACCTTTAAAATAAAAAACTTTGGAATAATAATTTTATTCCACTTAAACTCACTAGTAACAGGAATATCCAGAAAAAAAGTCTTTTCTCACTAATAAGTTCAATTACTTGTTTATTTCTTGCACGTCTGTTTGTCTTCTAAACATCTGACTCTCCTTTGGTCATCTCTAGAAAGTACGGAGCAGATCTGATTCTTCTTTCACCAACACTTCCACAGCACGGAGAAAATCCATTGTTTCATCAAGTTGGATAGCAGAATATGAAAAGATGAACTAGGGACCTTTTTGTCCAAATCTCCAGACAACTTTGCTTATTTAAGCAATATTTAATACTGGGGGGTCTTTTCAAGATGAATTTTTGAAGATCTTATAGCTCATTCAAGAATACTTTTTTTAAAGTCTCACTTTACCTCACAGACATCTCACACCTTTTTTTCACTTTAAACTTGATAAACTTTAAGCTTGCCAAGCCCTTTATACATGCAGAATATTAATGAACCATATAGAAAGTCTTGAAAATAAACCAGAATAAATACTAGCAACGCAAAGCAGAGGAGAGAAAGGATAAGGGTCATTGTACCACGACATAGTGACAAGCTCTCAATATTGTTTGAGAATTGAGAAGCATTGAGAAGCTTTAGTTAAGAATCCACGCAAGCACCTGCTGTGAATGAACACACAGTCACTGAATTCCACTGTCCCTCTGAAAGAATCAAAATAAACCTACCAAACCTTTAGGTAACAGCAGACATGATCTTTAACCTGAGAGCACTACACACAAGATTCTGTGATTCAATCCACATTCAATTCCTCATAATCTACTCAAAAGCCACACTTTGCATCTAGAACCTAAAAAAAAAAAATAACTATCACCTTTAAGTTATCAAATAGAATGATTATGTTATTAACATGACAATTTTGGAGCATTGATCAGATTTGAAATTACTCAATATAATATCCTGCTTCATAATATGCTTCTTATATATTCCATTCATCTTTCATGCCTGAAATAAAAGATGTTTCATTTTTTTCTTCCTCTTTCTCTCTTGCCTACTAGTTTTTAATCAAATAAAATTAAATGACACTTTATCCTCCTGGTCCTATAAATACTGGGAAAGATTATTACATGAATTCCTCCTGCAGTGAGTTCCATTGTTAAGTTATGATAGTCCCACCAGAGTCCCCTTGGGAATTTTATAATCAGTTTGTGACTGTACGGTTTAGAAACCATTTGGCTCTTTCATGACACACAGATAGCAACAAACAAAAATTTCACAGCTTTCATTTTACAACTAGCTCTAGGATAGTTATAGAGGTACAAAGAGTTTATCTTCAACGTTTTAGTATACAAGACTTTTTACTGAAAAGCTCTCATAATAAACACCTTTTGAGCATTTCATTTTACTATGACTGAACTCATCTGTAATTCCTCTAATGATTATACTCCACATGTCATAAAGTTTACTCCACGATACTTAATAGGCTTGTGATTATTCTTCCTTTGCTGTGTAACAAAATGAGATTGCAGAACTTACACAAACTTGGGACTCAAACACGACATACATAAATTGAAACTACATTACACTTATTTTTAAAAACTCGCTATTCCAGTATTTTCCACTCTCCTCTTTTTCTTTTTTAAAAGCAAGAACCTCATACTCTTTTAAAAGTAATTTGATCCTTTACACTTACAACTTTATTTTCCCCTACTAACCATAATTATCTCAAGAAGTTCATCAAATGACCTTTCACAAAATATTTTTGCTTCCTCTCACAACCCTGACGTCTGAAAGAGGACTGCAACTTTCTGGGTATCAGTACTTCATGGGCAGTCCCTCCCTTTTCCATGGCTGACCATGAGACAAACTTTGGCCATTTACCTTTTTGTCTAGACAAACCATCTCACCTTGTTCACACTTAGATGGTACCAAAAGATCATTAATATGTTATGATAAACTAGCACAACATCAGGCATTTGCCACAGCTCTTTCCAACAGATAACAATAATTTCTTCTAAAAACAGAAAGCCTGCTATTCCTCAAAAAATGACCTTGCACTGTGTAATTATTTATTCAGTCCCCAGTCCTGTTTATTCACTTTTTCTATTTAAAAAAAAAAAAAAATCTGTATAGACAATAACCATCTTGCCTGCCTTCAGCAAGTGTAATCACCTAAACCATCTTACCCCCAAATTTTCTGATTAAAAATAAAATAAATAAAAATCAACCTCAAAACAACATTCCTGGGAAAATGCAGTTCCTCCAGCTCTGTTCTGCACTTCCTTCAATGATTTAACATACACTCACAGAAGAGACAACAGTACAATTATTCCCCTCTGATACTCTTGTATCCTGTTGTTGGCATTTGTACCCTTTTTGTGGAAAGAAATGCTTCATTGAATGGCAGCCATTTAAGTAAAGTGAGTAGAACATTTTGCAGTACTCCTCCCAAATTAAATGCTCATAAGACTCATCAGACTTAGAAGGTAATGAAGACAGCTATCATGTCATGGAAAGACAAACTGACATTGCATAAATTATAGTGCATGGCCTCCATATAATGTAAAACTCATTACAACATTTTGCCACTTGCAATATTATGCATCAAAATCGGTCCAGATGTAGTTTTCAGAGGAAAACGTTACTCAAAACTTACTTAGTAAGCCAAAAAAAGGAAAAGGAATCCTACCTAATCAGTTACCTCTTCTACCTAATGGGAAAGACATACTTCCTGAGGTGCAAAAAACAAGAAATGCCATTTTCAAAACAGAAAACAATGTGAATGCTAGTTTGAAACACGAGCAGAACAGAAAACAATTTGAATGCCAAATTTAAAATACGAGCAGAAGAAAAACTAACTTGTAAAGACTACACACTTTGCCAGTACTGCATCAATACTATATATGAATATAATACTTTAACAGTGATATGTGCCTGACAGAGGACTTTCCACCCAAAACTGGGCTTCACAAATTATAAACTAGAAGCACAGAACTTTCCTGTGGGAGAAAGGAAATATATCCACAAACCCTGCTGCAACAGCCAAGAACACAGCCCCAGTACCTCACTGTTCATGTTTCACCTTCCAGAAGAAAAAACAGGAGTCAGAAACAATTAAAAATATGAAATTAGTATATTTTCAGTTTTATCAATTATGAAATTAGAACATTTTCAAGAAACTTGCATAACATATTTGTTTTGAAAATAGCACTCTTTCTACTTTTTATAGGCTTGAAAAAAAACAATGAATACTGATTTATTTAAAACATACTACAAAGAAAAACTGAAGAACAGCTACCCAGCATCCAAGCTATGTTGCCTAACTTTTTAGCTCACTAGAAGAAAAGGAAACACCTGGAAACTGCTGCCTGAAGAAAGAAAAATAAAATGGAGACTCTTCCATGCAATTGTGGCATCAAACGTCCAAGGAACAATATTTTTTTCTTGCAGCATTATTATACTGAACAGTCTAACAAAAATAAGCTCACAAAACTGAAAGGCTACTTGATGACAGCCATGACTTGATGACATCAATTTCTACAGTATTAAAGCCACCATCAGCTAGTGTATTCCAAGCCCATCAAAGCCAGGTCACAGTGCTCCTCTCTGCTTTTACTGATCCTCCTCAGTGCGATGACAAGCCAACATTTTTCACAATAATAGAGTTTTCATACTTGAAATGAGAGCTAGTATTTGCTTGTAAATGCAAAGAAGGTCAAACTACTAGGATGTTTGTTAAGGCTAACAATAAATATTTATTACTGCATTGGCAGGCGCTGTTGGTCTGTATCAAAGTACTTATTTTATTTGTATCTATTCCATCACTTCGTGGAAAAAAAAAATCCTGAGAACACAAAAGTAATATCGTAAACAAAATAACACATTGCAAGATGCTTTTTACTACTTTATTCTTCTGGTGTTTCTACGATGAGTCATGTTCTCTAAACTTGTTGTCTGATTTTCCTTGTTATTCACAACAGAAATTGTTCATTGTCATAACACAACTTGTTTTCCACTCTGCTCTGTTTTTCAAATATCAACCATAAGTGCAATAAAGAATATCTGACCTCCTGTTCAAACACTTTGAATTTTCCATAGCTTACTATTTTAAGACGCACAGCTATTTAATATACACTAAGTAGAACATTACAGGCTGAATTGAAGTGAGGAGCGGTGACAACAAATTCCACAGGAATCTTTTTCTAGCAGCAACTTTTTTTTCCCCAAGAAATAGTTTATCTGCTCTGTCCTTTTATTACCACATCTTTCACAACTCATCACAGCAAAGGTATGAATAGAGATATTTTAGAAATAGTTTCTGGTGTCAATGCTTCTTGAACAAAGCACACAAACTATTGTTTGGGCACATATTTAAAGGTCCACTGTCAGAAGAGGCCTTCTCAGTTCTTTAGTATTTCACTTTCCTTCTGCAAAGCTCAAAATTGCAAATTAATGTTCAGTGCTGGCCCTTGTTGAAACCAACCTCACTGAGCCTATAGTTTCAATAAACACAGAGAGAAAATTAATCAGAAGCACAAACGAAATCTATAATCTTTTCCTTCTAAGAGGAAGGACAAACACACCCAAACTTCAACTTATTTTCTTCCAATCGTCTAAACACAGAGATTCTGTTAAGAAACAACATGGAACAGAACTTATACTACAGGGAACCATGAAATAGACTTCCAGTCCTATTCCAGGACGTAGAATACCCAAGATCCTAAACAGGCATCTGGTAAGAGACAGTAGCAAACACTGATTTAAGAAGGCAACCTTCCCAAAACCACAGCTCACTCCACATCCAGTCCCCTTGCAGAATTACAAATGTTATGACTGGTATACATGGAGAATGAAGGGAAATCTCTGGGAGAAAATACACCAGTTCTGACCCCACCAGACTATCAAAAAGAACACAGATAGTGCACACATAAATTCACACACATATACAAAATCTTGACAGCACAAAGAGCTACCATTTGAGAAAGTTAGTGCTCAGAAAACCAACCTTACCAGCCTAGAACTGCTCTGATTTGCTGCCTCCTTCCCAGCTAGCAGTAATTAATGGCAATAAGTAATATGCCTCATGCTATTCCAACTAGCTTTCTGAATTTCAATAGAAGACCAATTACAACTTCAGTGCATGAGCAAAGATTTCTCATCCTAAAATGCATCTGGTCTATATGGCAATTGACATGAAAAAAAGGTTCCTGTTGCTTTGAAATCCGTAACACTTACCCAAATTAAGTTAGTAACATTTCACTCATGCTTTTCTAACAGCTATTCTGACATTCTTTGGGATACAGCCAAAAGGTACAAGGAGTTGTATATTGCTGAGGTTTTTTTTTTAAATTCCACTTCTTTATTACTTCATCAAAATGCTTTGAGTTCACCATAATGCACCTTAAAAAACAGGAATCTATGGAGATATTAAAGCGCCTTAATTTTAAGATAATAATTAAAAAAAAGTTTTCAGAAAAAAGCTTCCCATGTTGCAACATGCAGCAATATACCACATAATAATGTTGGGAACAGAAAAATATTATTATTGTTTTAATACTATTTTTATTGCACAAGGAGATTATATATATGTAGTTCAGTTCAGTACACGCATACCAATGAACTCTAAAATAATGGTGTTCACTAACTTCAAATACTATGTAAAGATACAATCGGCTTTCTACATCAACAAAGAAAAAGTAAACTAAGCCATTGTGTCCAAATTAATTTACAATCCTCAAAACCTGAAATCAATGCTTTTCATGAACATCAAACTGTACAAATATGCATCATGTGCTGTACAATGAAAATTAATTCAGGCTGCAGAAACTGGGCAACCATGTACCACGGAGGTCTAAAACTTATTTTGCCCCACTGCCTTAATGTGGGAAAATGGCTTGAAGACCAGGGCCATGAGATAGTAGAATCCCTGTCTCTGCAGGATTTACCCCTGCAGAGCACACAAAGGGCATTGTGCGAGCAGATGGCAGAACCTTGAAGATAAACTGCAAGGACAACGTCCTTGGAGGTCCGGAAAGTACCGAGGTTCATGAAAGAGGGATTGTGGTCAAAAGGATACAGAAAACCAGTTAGTGGACCCACGAGGGCACCACGAGCAGGCGGGAATAAAATGATGTAGCTGTATGCAACTAACCAATAATAGTGTGGCAAGTAGTGTTACTAACCAATGACATTATGACATGTAGACATGCTAGCTGCTGAGAAATGTACTTAAGGCTGAGAACCTAAAAAATAAACGGATTGAAGCTTATCAATCATATTGATTGTGACTGCTTTTTTCCCCTCATCGTCGATTGCGGGGTTTAGTCATGGTCCAGGCTTCTTTGATGTAAGTTTTCTCTTCAATGAGTTTCTTTTCTATAAGTTTTTTCTCCCCCCGCAACATGTGGTGACAGGTTTGAGGATCCTGTGATTTTTGGTGACTGCAGGGATTTTTACAACGTCCTGCGACACCTTAACACGGCAAGGTGTTAGCTCCACATGGCAGGAGAAATGGGTGCTAATGCCTTCACAAATGAGTCAATCTGAAAGGACCAGTGGGGCCCTGGAAGAGCAAGTCTGGGGGTCTTTACGAACCTCAAGCTGAGCAAGTTGGCTGCAGAACTGAGCACGGTGAAATTCTGAACTTTAGGGGGAAAGTGCGCAGGCTTAATTGACTTATGAATATTAACTTCTCTGCCGGGTGGGCTGAAAGCTCATTCCAATGGTCCTACAGTGCACGATGTGGGGGAAATACATGGTAGGTCGTTCGGGAAGGCTGCACCTTCCCAGTCCCTCAGCCAATGGGGAAAGGAAGAGGGCAACATGGGGTCTGGAGTTTGGGATAAAAGGAGCCAGCGTCCTTCAAAAACCCAAGAGAGACCCCACAGGTGTATGGCCTGGTGGACTCTCTCTCTCTTTATTCGACTAAAGTTGATTGTTGCAGGACTCCTGTGTCTCCTTGGTGGACACTGGCCTTTCACAGTGTCATTTTCCACACACACATGAGCCAGTTAAGCTATTTCTGGGATCAACGGGATTTAAAGCATTCTCATGCTACCAAAACCACAGACCGGCTACAGCAAATGGTTTTAATTAACAGAAAATATAATTATTCTGAGATGATGTTATGCTCTAATGCAGATTTTTCATGAGAAACC
Source organism: Origma solitaria (assembly GCA_013397895.1). Lineage (NCBI taxonomy): Eukaryota > Metazoa > Chordata > Aves > Passeriformes > Acanthizidae > Origma > Origma solitaria. Next base: position 262,336 of record VZRL01001023.1, read on the forward strand.
AAATGAAAGAAAAAAAGCCTGTTCTGTAGCAAAGTATTTTAAAAGAAAGCAAAAGTGTCAGGTTTATGTGTTTTCACCCTAATATCTGATCGAACCCTCATTTGCTGCTGAAATTGTCCACCAACAGAATAAATAGAACATTTCTCCTACCCTCTTTCTCCAGGTCACCTCCTTGGCATGCACAACTCAAAACCTACAACCAAGATTTCCACAAACTGTTGATTCTGAATCAAATTATGTCAGCACAGATTATGCCCTAGAGCTCTCTGACATGACAAACATGTCAAAAGTATTGTTTAGATATGCTGAAAACAGTAATTGAAAAGGCAAGTTTTTTACATTGAATAAAAAAAAATTCTCCCAAACATTTACCACGTATTCAATATTTGCATTTCTTACAGGACTATATATGCACTAAATATAATTCTGTCAATAATTTCCAACTAAAGCAGACAATCATAATTTCATCTTCTTTCCTACATGGACTGTGAGCTTTTCCAAAGAAATTTTAAGATCAGTTTTTGCAAAGTACAGCAAAACATATGAGTCTAAAAGATATTATGTGAGATATATGCAGAAAATCTTTTTTCTGCAGCTCATCATTTTTGAAGCCACATGTCTCGGAGCAGTTTGGACAGATCATGACCAAATATACCAGAAAAGAAAAAGGAAATTTAGGACTGTCTTTTCTTAACAGATGTTCTGAATAACACACTCCAAAAAATTATAGTAACCAACAGGAAGCTAAATTTTAATTGTTTAATAATTTAAAAGAAATTTTAAGGTATAATTTTGTCAGAGATAAAAAGGAAATAATTTTAAATCCCCTTACATAGAGTTTATTTCAGGCATCATTTTGCATTTTAAGCTGCTTAAAACTATTTCTGAACAAACTACAATGGTCATTATGTGCAGCAAATAAAAGAAGGTAGTTTGAAGGAAGGAACTTGGAACCATTCCCTGTAGGTCACTGTGAACATATTCATGTAAGAATAAAAACAAAAAGCACTTCTTTAAAAACTTATGTAAAAGAACATTTACACACAAAAAAAAAACCCCAAACCTATTAATTGCATTGCCAGTGCAAAGTCACACACAGGTAAAGTCACTTACACCAGCTCAGTTACACAGAACAATCCAAAAGGTCGGTGTTGACTTTGGAACATCTTATTATGGTAACAAACAATCTATTTAAAAGAGACTAATGGAAGTAGGATCACTTTTCGTCTGAAAGACATATGGAGTCTTTTTTCTGTCAACTGAAGTTCATGGCTGGACTCAGTTTACAACTCTGATCAGACTAACATGCTTAAAACCCTACAATGTGTAGAAATCTCACAAACATTCTCCTGTCAATAGCTAAAAATTATTTTTGGAACATTATAAATAATACCTACTGATAACAGTCCTTTCTTCTAATTGCACATGAATATGAAAATAACAATGCAAATATATGCTCAATTTCTTTTGAGCATACCAGAGTATTGAAATAAAACCCCAAGTAATTAAAAAAAAAAAAAACCAAACAAAACCCAATCACAAACAAACAAAAAAACCCAACCAAAACCCATAGCACTCTCTGGAAGAATAAAATCTCCTTGAAAAATTACGCATTTTTATTGTTCAGCTTTGGCTGAAGTGAAATCCAAGATCATAAATTGTACAAAGTTACCAATCCAACTACACTATCAATGAAAGTGGCTGTTATCCTCAACATCAAAAAATCTACTCATCCAAACATTTTAAACAGTTTTCTCTTCGTTATATTATTTTACTTAACATTCCCTACTGATTAAGTAATGGCTATTTAAAAGAAATAAAAAAAGCTCACAAGAGATTTTCAAATAAATTTCAAATACATTATTGTTCTACTAGAGAAAGTCAAAAGGCAATCATCTGGGAATCATCTCCAATTTGGTTTCAACATTATTTATGCAATATGCTTATTAACTTTTTTCCAGTAACCAACTCAGCAAATTCTCTTTTCTCCTTCCCTCTCTACTTAATTTCATTCTTTATAACTCATATATGAACATATTAAAAATAGGCTTCTGAATCTCACCATCCAAAGGTGAAATTTTTAATTATACGTGCAGAAACCCAAAGTAACACAGCATTTGTGAACTTTTTGGAAAGGTTAGCCCCCAAAATATGAAGTACCACGTTTTCTTTGACGTATGCAACACAAGTCCCATTTCATAAGAAAGTTATCATGTAATTGAAGTCTTTGCCATGGTATGAATTCAGGAAAGACCACAATGTTTGTCCTTGGCAAGATCAAGTGTAAAACAGCAGGGGAAGAAGAGACACTGCCACCAAGAATGCAGGTTACATTAGCCCTCTTTTCTAAAAATTAATACAATATTTTTGGACGATGGTAGATTTTGCCATGTATTCATGAAATGTTAAAATATATTTTCAAATAATTGATTTTTTTTTACTTTATATTAAAATATCTCAAAATAATTTACAATCACTTTCTAAAAAGATTTGCCATTTTATAGCATATTTTACAGCAATTGTTTGCCATACTGTAGAAAAACCCTATGACTTTACTCATAAAGCAGCTCTCTAACTGTAGCTAAACACAGTCACGCTCTAAAACAAGTAGCAACATAGTTCATTTTTCAGTATTTAGAAATGCAGTGCTACTAAACTTCATGGAGCAGAGAAGATTTAATGACCTCCAATACACTGTAACTGGAGATGCTCATATTCTCATCTAGTATGCAGATACAATACACTAATACATAATTAAAGAACAGGCAGTTACTGATTTATATTTATGTGAGATCAGCTTTACAAAAAGGAACATACTTCAGACTCACAGGCAATTAAAACCAGATTAATTTCCTACCACAAATATGAGTTCAAACTCCTAGTGAGAACAGCATGACTTGTAATTTACTTTTATACTCTTTATTACATTAATACAGCAATCAAAACACAATACAGACCCTGAGAAAAAAGTCATTCACCACCGGCAAAAATAATGAGCATAAAAACCTTGTAGAACTATGCAATTTCCATATAATCTATTGATTAGAGAAGGCACCTACTCAGCCCTTCAGAGCATAAAATCGAACACCAGGAATTCCCAACCTCTTGTAGAAACTCTACAGGTGGTTCAATGGCAGTACAAGAAGTCTTAGCAGCATGCAATTACAGTAATAAAATATCTTTAAAGTGTTGACATAAGTGAATGAAAAAGAACATGCATGCACAATCGGCACTCTGAACAAGGGTCCCTTCTCTTCCTTTTGAAGGCAAAAACATTCTCAGTTCTATCACCTGTGCACTTTAATACAGAATGCCATGGTGGAAATCACAGAATGCAATGGCATGACTAAATTACACAAATTTTTAGAGTAGAAGTTTTATTTTTTTTTAAATACAATGTTCAACTGTTAATTACAAGAAGTGGGATTAAGAACATAATAAATTACATTTTACACCGAAGTTGTTGAACTAATTGGTTGCATTTCAACACGACAGTATAGATACCATGATAAGCCAAGAGCTGGAAAGAGACAACATACCAAACTTCCGTCTCTGATAAGGCTCTTTGTTTACCAACAAAGCATTGCCTGTGGCAGCATGTCACACAAGGAGGAGCTGGTTTGGCTCACCTCTGTTCATTCTTAGTGGCTGAAACAAGAAGCATAGAGCAGCTACATCTAACTTAATTACACAGATTAGATATACACAGGACTTTAATCAACCAGTTCTAACACAGCATTGCTTGAAAACACAGCAAACGGGCCCACTGTAAAAAACTGTTTTAAAAATCTCTACAAATACACAGAAAATAAGACAGCTTTTACTATAAGAAGAGTATAGAGTAAACGTCCTTGCTCCCCTTTGTCTGTTATTTATTGCCTGCAAATAAATTGTTTCACTCAGTTTTGTATAGTGATGCTTGTATGCCATGATCCTTTATTAGACACCAAATTACCATTAGCAAAACTAACTCGCTTTATGAAGTGCAGACACATACAATACAGCTCTTTTCAAACCAACCCATTATCTAACTCAAGATCAAACAAATGAGCATGACAGAGTGGGAAAGACCATAGAGATAACAGCACCAATTCCGTGTAATTACAGATAAGCAGGCATCTCCCTCAGAGCAAAGCAATTAAACACATGTTTATCTTCAGACCTGCAGTGTTTAGCTGTCTTGGAATCAACATGTGCAAGTAGATGTGTCTGCAAGTTTTGTAATTGTTAGCTCTACCCTGCATTTTCATCTAAAAGTTAGTTGCACAAGAAAAGAAAAATTAAAAAGCAATTATAGTTTTAAATCATCTCTTCCACAAGCAGAATCTGACCCACCAAGGGTGGTCTAATCCATGTTAGACATTTAATAGCTCAAACACGATACAGGATTAAAAACAGAAGTTTATCTTGCTGGCATACATTTTTTTTCCAATAAACTCTTACATAATTCCTTATGTTATTAAGCTTATTTTACGATGGGAGGATTCTTCTGTTTTGAGTACACACTATATTTAGCCACACATTCTCATGCAGGTGGATGCACCCAGTTACTCTGCCTATACAAACAAGAGAAAAATGAGAGGTGTTGGTGACCAATCTGAATTGTCTTCCATTTTCTTCCAGTGAGTGGAATCATTCAAGAATAGTAATGTCTACTCTAAATCCCATAGGTGTGTCATTGTCCTAAAAACCACTATATGGTGAAGTTAAATACCTTAACACAAACCCTAGAACCACTACTACTTTTCTGTCCAAGTCTATGATAAATCATTCACTATCTTGCTTAGGTTATATTCAGCAGCAAGTAATAAAATGGCAACATACCACAGTACAAAGGAGGGTGACAGCACAACTTGGAATTCTCAATAGTTCAGAAATCGTACCAAAATTCATGGCAAAAAATGGCAAAGTCAAGTACTATTGATAAAACTGAGAGGAGGGACAGGGAGGCCACAAAAATTGCCTAAGTGCAGTCTAACAAGTCTAAAGGCAATTTAGAACTCAATAAAGGGTCACTGAATAAAAACCAACCAAATCCTAGTACCTCAGATCCATTTGAGCTTTTCTAAAAGCGGTGCACAAGACAGTCATGTTTGCCACTACAGCAGTCGTGGCCTACAATTCATACATGGAACTTATTTTCCATAAAAGTAACGTATATGTCCACTCTTCCTGGTAGTATAATATTTATATACATAAATATACACATATACATATATACACATATATATACATATTTATACACACACACATATATATATTACACATATATATACACCTATATACATATATATACACACATATATACACACATATATATACACACATATATATACATATATATAAAAAACCGAGGAATGGAATTATGCCCACAAAAATCCGAATATCTGAAGTGCATGCTTCATTGAGTCCATTTTGACGAACTCTTACATTACTGAAACTTAAGCTGACCCTGTTAATCAGCGTTTTCTCTTACATGCCTTTGGAAAAAAATGACTGTGCAAGATTTTTAAATTCCATTAAAAATAACCTACTTGAAAAAGAGCAGGTTTTTTCTATGCTCCAATCCCATTCTGCTTCCTAAAAAAACCTGAAGCACAAATTTAAAAACAGAAAATAGTCTGAAGATTAATTTAAACATGATGCCTGCACTACAGACTTTTTCTCCAGAAACCATTAAATAACATTTAATTCAAAAACTGGCAGAAAGACTAGAGGACCTGTTTCCTGTTGCTATGTTCCTGTTGCTCAGGTTTAAAATGAAAACAAACCAGAGGATATCAGGTATGAAAACTGGATCAAGTCTCACAATCAGCATTCTTTACAGGATGAAACATGGGAGGGAAGCTTGTCAGTGTCACATGGACATCTACACTACAAGGAATTATTACTGGCAATTCTTCTTAAGAGGTCACATCCCATTACCAAAAAATCTGTATCCCTTATCACCTCAGACTCTGCAAATTACCTTTGACAGCATCAGTGGTCATAAATTTTATTCTTAAGGATCTGCATGAAAACAGCTCAGCCAAAAAAGCAGAGAGAGAAAATTTCACCCTACTCCATCCAACAGATACTGTACTTCAGCTAAAAAAAAGTAGTGTCTCACATTGCAGGATATGAACCTAGAAAGACCCTCTAGAAAATCCAAGCAATTTGATATAGCTTCTGCTAAAGAAACAAGGGAGATTAACTGATTATGAAACTTATGTAAGAACAAAGACTGCAAATGTCCACACTACAGTAACTCAGAAAATGTGCCTTGCTTTGATGAAGAGACAGCACTAACACAGGCATTGCAAAATTAAGTATCATACCTGGAACAGACCAGTAAAACCCTTACAGCAACCTGACTTGCTGAGCAAAAATCATGACATTTCTAAACTGCATAGGAAAATTCTCTACAGAACCATAAAAACCACAGGACTAAGAATATGTTTCCAAGTGTACTTACTGGACTGTTTGTTAAATTACTTTAACTATTACGGCCTTTGAAACTATTCTAAAATTGGTACCTTAATTGTTTCATGCCTTAGTAGGTGTTAAAATTTATCTTCAGGATTTTCTAAATGCCAGCTCCATCAGATTCTGAGAACTTACTCTTGGCCACTCAGAGACAGGTCAACAAGACAGAAATTTTTTTATAACCTTTGCCAAAATGAAGTCTTAAGTCTCTAATTATTCTCTCTACCAGCAGAAAAAAGACTAACAAATACTTCCAAGACTGGTGCTACTGATACCACTTAATGACTTTAATTTTTTCCTTTCCTGCCTGGAAGAACGAACTAATTGGGTAGAAATTTTGTGCAACATTTGTAAAAGCAATCCATCTACCACAGCAAGGCAAACCCAGTGGGTGAAACATGCAATATGTCAATGTACACACAAGACCACCCCTAAACATTTAAGTGTTCTACTAAACAGTATTATCACCATTAACTATTTGCTTGTGTTATGAAGAAAGCATTGCTCCATACAATTCAAAAGGCTCGATTTATTAATTAGTGTATGTAAACATTCCTGAAAAGTCCCTCTACCCAAGCAAATGACAATCCCACTGCTGGTGAACTTCCCAGACTTTTGTACTGAGATACAAAAATCCCATTAACAGGTGAGAAATTTTGTCTCTTCATCCTCAGTACTCCAACTTAGAACAGACTGATTCTGCCAAGTAACAACCTAATCCAAAGAATTTTGAAGTGCTAAAACCCAAAAAATGTATGTGCTAATGGTGTGTGAGAAATGGGATGAGAACACATAGGAAACCATCACCACTTTTAACTCTGCTTTATATGAGGATCATATGAGTAATATTTTACAAAGTAATCACATCACTCAAGCTACTGCTGTAGCTTGTACTACTGTACAAACCCCAATACAACAGTTCCCAAATTACTAAGTTTAAAATCCAAGCTACAAGTCTTCACCATAGAAATCTTTTCTTAACTCCCCTGCACAGAGCAAGAAAAAAAAATCTTCCATTTCAGCTAAATTTATCTGATTTTATCTAGAAACTTCCAAGTAGAGCTTTATTCTCTTCAGTGACTATAAGATAGGTGAAAGCTTTGCTTTAAATCTTTACTGTTTCTTTCAAATTGAAAAAGTTGCTTTGAAATATGCTGCATTTTACTCTTCAAGAACTAATTTTACTGCTAGTCTCTAGGATAAATATCATTTTTGTGACCATATTCAAAACATATAGGCATCTTCACAAACTTATGAAATAGAACAAATACCTACATGAAAAAGTTATAGCCATAAACCTATTTAAAAATTTAGTTTTTAAAATTTAGATACCATGCAAAACCAAAATAATAAACACTTTGATGCAGAGTAAGAGTACAACTAGGGAAACATAAAAAACAGTTAAAAAAGAAGCAGAACCGTATAAAACCAAGATAAAGACAACAAAGGAAAAATGCATGAAGGAGGAAATCCTTTAGAAAGGAAGGAGGCTGAAAAGGAACTGCATCAGTAAGCCTTGCATTCCTAGGGGAAAGTTGGTATGAGGGAAATCTGCAATCCAGAAAAACAATAAAATCACATTCAAAGAACAAATTTCAGAGCCAACTGATCATTTCAGGAGAGAACAGAACACCTTCCATCACTGCTGCTTTATATGAAACTGGGCTTAGATGAGGACAAGAAAATAGAAAATGTGGAAAAGGATTCCCTTAGGACACATCTCTCTGGTCCAATAAAACATCCGAAGGCTCCAGCAGTTTTCTATGGAGGACTATTAACATTGTTTTTATACAGCTGCAGCAGATGGTATGATTCACTTATCTCAAAATACAAGAGCTCAGGGAACTTGATGATATTATCAAGCATCAAGTTAGAACAAATAAAAAAGTGCCTTTCATGCAAATATTGAAACTACGAATAACATTGTGGGGAGAGATCTAGTATTTAACACATTTTTTAGAGAGAGCAAACTTGAAAATCCCAGTGCCGATGATATTATACAAATACAACTCTCAACTTTCCCCCTGCAAGGATGCCCTTAAACCACTGTTGTCAGGTGAAGGTACTACACAATAGAAAATCATCATTCTCTCCCTTCCCCTTCTTTCAGGTTTCCATTAGCACCTGCTGCTGGGCACTGCACACCTGCTCAGGTACACTCCTGATGTGTACCAGTGCTGTATTACTGATGGTCCTGGGATTTAGCAGTACCTTTAGACCTTCAGGCAGAAGAAAAACTGTTCAAGACAAAAAGAATATATAATCAAAAGAACTTCTGCCTCCTCCAATCTCTAAAAAGACATTTGTTCCCCATCTCAGCTTCAGTATTCACCACATACAGAAGTAGCATAGACCTTTCTCAAAGTTCAAAATTACTGTCTTAGAGCTTTTTAGAAATAAGAAACTCAGTTGCAACCATCCCTTCATGTTTTCACTCCTCTGTTCTCAGTGGGAACAAGCAGGACTCCTGCACAAAGCCACCAAGGTCTGTTTTCTTTAATAATGCAAATGACAGACAAAAAAATCAAACCTTGCTTTTCTCACAACACCTTAAGGTTGTTTTATTATTTTCCTTAATGAAAGGGAGAGCTTCAAGACGTCCTGTTCTCCCATGTCCCCCATACAGCCCTTTGCCTCCTCAAGCTGCATGAGTTCCTCAGGTTCTTCCACACAAAGGAACTGAAGAACAGGAGAAAGAAAGGCTCCAATGACACTGGAAACCACTGCCATCACCTGGAGATGGTGGGCACACGCTGGGAGAAAGAAAGGCCATCTACTATTACAAATCAGGGCACAAGATGAACAGTAGAAGTGAAAACTAGCAAATCTGAAAATGTAATCTGCAAGTCAACAAAAAGAAAACAACTTATTTTTAAGTTTGATTCTTAAGAAGTTTTGAATGATGCTTTTAAGAGTTTAGGAATAGTGAAGAAACATTCACCAGTACTAACAGGACAGTTCTTAATGAAGACTTAAAAAAGTCCTCAAAGGACTCTAAACATCTGCGAACAAACAGGCATGGTAAAAAGCATAACTCCTCAATATGCAACCTAAGACACGGAAAAAATTCAAACTGAGTACCATAAAAATCATAGAGGATAGTAAAAGATAGTGGCAATAGCAGGTCCATTCAACAGAAACGAGATCTTAAACCACACATTTTACCAGCAAAGAACAATTAATCTAAGTTGCTCCAACCAAAATACTTCCGTGGGATGTCAATCAGTAACCCAGAGCTGACAACTGCGCTTTAATTACATTTGAGACTGTTACCAATTAGTTAGTCTCCAGCACTACAGGCTTCATGCTGCCTATGACTCAGTGCACTGACTCATTCAGGAAAACTTTTCCTACAGAACTACCCAGGCACCCACAAGGATGCGAGATCAAAAGGAAAAGTAGTTACATTGACCTTCTTAGCAAAAGTCTTGTTTTAAATTTAGATGACCAAAAGTGTATACTGACACAACTGCTCAAGTAGGTTTTTTTGAAGGAGAGACTTTCAGGAGCACTGTTTTAACTCCATTTCAGATAAACATCTCAAAAAATCAAAATACAAGTAATGCTTTGTATAGTTTGAAGCTGAAGCAGCACATTTTTAAATCTGCTTTTCTTATAAGCTGCTCAAGTAGCATTATTTATTCTTAATAAAAATATCTACCATTGAAAAATCCTGTTTGTCACTTAAGAGTCCTGGCTGGTTTTAACAATTGAAGGTTGAGATCTTTTCTGTCAGAAGTAAGGTCACCGGCTGATGGGAAGGGGTGGGAATGACTGACAAAATGCCTTCAGCCATTTCCCTGTTTTGGGGGAAAAAAAACCCCATCTTGGGTTAGATTTTTGAATTATAACAATTCTACCATTGCACTAAGCAGCAACGGCATTTTCAAATTTTCCAATGAAAATAACAGGAAGATAATAACCCTGGGTGAAAGATTCTTCCATTGATATTCTCATGGACCTCCAAAAAGTTTTGGTCCCTTTTTTGCTCACTCCACAGCTGCACAACCGAGGAGCAAGGGGAAGTATGAATGCATATCCAGAGAGCAGCACGTCCAGTGCAGCTGGAGATGTGTTAAGCCATTTAACACATAAAAACTTCAGAGGTCTATTTTAGGCCTGGAGGAAAGGGAGGAACAGGTAAGGCTCCTGTGGGTTAAAATGAGGATGAATGTTGCAATTAAGAGGTATTTTAAATTAAAGTCTGTTTTCTCCAGAACCACGCTGGAACCTACAAATCTCAGAATTTAACATTAATTTTTAGCAAGTGAAAAAGCTGTAACTGTGAGCAGGCATACATCATCTTCTCACAGTGAAGTCAGAGAGTGACAATCAACAAAAATTGCTACCAAGACTGTGGTTGCACAAAATGTTAAGTGTTTGGTGTAGGAGTAATTAGGCATTATTTTCTCATGTGTGTTTTGCCTCTTGCAGTTAATTTCTCTCAGCACAGGTGCTTACTGTGTACTTCCACAAGCCAATTAAACTCAGCAACACGGCACAGAAGACTAAAACAGAAGGAAAAGCTGTATGGTTTTCTGCCATATTTGTGTGTTTAACTGATTTGCAGAAGTCAGGGGGGGACAGGAGCTTATGGAGATGGTGACCTGTGGGGAGCAGGGATGCTGGGCTTGTCCCCTTCCCTGGCAGTGACACTTCACTGGCTTACCTGTTCAGCTTGGCTCTTCAGCACATCCTGAAGGAATTAATCAATCCCTTACCTTTGAGTTTTCTTTCCAAAACGGAACACTGCAAGTTGCAATATCCAATGCAGTAACTGAGAAATGCACTCAGCTGCCAGATGGACACTGGAACTTTGGCCACCGAGCTCCTGCAACTCTCAGATCACTACACCAAGCAGAAGGTCACAATGTTTCTCATTTTTCTGTCTGTAAAACTCAGAAACTGTTGATCTGCTTCCCAGACACACTGTGACCTCAACAACTTGTTGAGGATGTCACTCCAATGTGCTGCAAAGCTCTAAACCAAAATGCCAACCTCTTTGAAAAAACAGGAAAAGGGGCAATTCCGCTTGGGCACCCAAAGCATAATTTCAGTATTGTTACCTCTAAGTTCTGCAATGTAGAATACTATTGTGCTACTTTATAAGACAGCTGTAAACATAAATTCCAATGAATTTGAATGAATCAATCTATAATCTGTGAATGATTCAAAGGTTGTAGGGATGTAATTCAAGAGACAAAAATCTAAACTCAAAGCAAAGTTTGAATAGCAAACAGCATATGTGACATATCTGCATACAAGAACAAAACAAAATATTTAGCTTATTTCCCCATAATGCCTGGTTATATCTGCCTGACAGGGCAGTGGAAGAGGTTCTCAAAGGACAGAATCACCATTTTGTCCAGGCCCCTGCACACAGGCCAGCAGGTTTTACTCCAGACCATTTCCCAAGCTCATTTTATTTTTTTAATACCTTCCCTAGATAACAGTTTGTTCATAAACTCAATGCCAGCAGAGGTCAGCATTCAATCCTGCTGAACAATTACCCATGTACAAAATTCTTCATTAAAAAAAAAAGAGATAAGTCCTCTCTCTTCAATCAAAATACACACCATGTACGCTCACTTCCAAACTTGCAATAGCAATACTGATGGTTTTAGAGAACAGCATCTATCAAAACTTAAACTATTTAATCAGATCATGTTTCTAGAACCATTCTAAATCTAGGACTACTTTTGCTAAAGAAAAAATATTGATTAGAAGGTTTAGCAATCAGAGATCTTTTTTCTCCATAATGTTAGCATTTCAATCTCCAAAGGAAGAGATTCCTTTGGAGAAAAGTTTTCATGAAACTTTCTCCTCTTCCACTCTGCTCGAAGTCACCTTTGTTGAAGGAACGTAACTCATGTAAGTTGAAGCATGTGCAGCTTCTCAAAGCCAGACTAAATCTTGAAAATCACACTCTGCCTACCCCGATCAAGTCCAAAGCGTGTAACTACAAATTTCCATTATATTTCTCCATTCTAAGCACTGTTTCTTTGGCTGACTCAAGATATGACTTTAAATGGATAAGTATCCTGTATCCTCCCAATTTATCTCAAAATTGTCTATTGCACCTATCACTATGCCCTATGTAATGCATGCATAGATCAAGCACGTAGAGAAAGGATTATATTTTAATTTTCGCATAACCACACAAGAATTTGTCCTCAGTTCCCATTAAATGTACAAAAATTAATACAGTATACTTGTTTTATATGTCTGAAACAGGTAGGGTTTTTAAAATTGTTAAATAAACTGGATTGTTAAAAAACGTTGGCATAGGGAGACATGAGATTGCAACGAAGATTTCTTAGTAGAGAAATCTACTTTTAGAGAAATGCTGGAAGAGTTCTATTATTTTTCTAAATGAACTAGGAAACTCTACACACACCAAGTCTCAGCAGAAAACATTATTAAAACATACACTTTGCTGCTATTCACATACAAATAAGAAAAACTATCCTAGAACTAAGAAAATAAGAGGTCAACAAGACCAAGATATTTTTGATTTTTTATAGTATTTTATTCAAATTTAGTAAGAAGCAATATTTAGGCTTTAGCATGCTAACAACCTTTGCTCCCTCCCATGAGAATTCAAAATATTTTGCAAATATGTTCAGTTTCGCAAGGTAAATCAGACACACCTGTTTTTAAACTAGAGCACTTTGATTTTTAATCATCTATTCAAAATCATTGCCTCACAGGAGGGAAAATATTATCATAAACCCAGTGAACCACAAACACTGTACACAGACACCGAGAAATGCTATACTCCCATCCTGAAAAGGTTGTAATCTGCATTGGCATTCTGTTACTTCTATAAGAACTCTAAGAATGAAAGCTGACTTACTATATGACTCTATGTTCTGATGTCATCTCAACATCAATCAGTCACAAAATACTGCCATGTTGTAACATAAAATTACTTAATTAAAAGGAATAAAAAAGGAACTTCTGGAAAATAAAAACATCTGTAGCAAAAAGTGGTCAAGGTTACCCTGCAGAGCAAAGCCATCACTACAGGTTTCCCTGCAGTAAACCTGAAAATGTTTTAAACCCATGCAAGGTAAACAAGCTTTACAAATCTCTAGACCCAGCATCAATAATGTGATGCTGATGACACCACTACGAAAATTATGAGCGGCTACTGATCGATACAGGTGTAATTCCCATCCAAAGCTTGCTCAAGTATACAAGAGCTGAACTTGTCAGTGAAAATATTATCAAGCGATTAAAAGGTATTATGCCTGATGACATGGACCTGCCAGAAAATAAAGTTGATCAAGAAAGTGAAAATTTACCATTCTGTATTTTTGCTAATGGTAATATATTACACCATAAACATGGTTTTTTTCTGGCACCTACTAAAAAGAAAAGAAAAAAATCAATCAAGCACACAGCAAAGAAGCACTTTGGTTGCATGCAAAAAGTATCTCCCATCAGTTCTATATAGTACATGTCTTTCATCTCTGTAAAAAGTTATCTCTTACAGTTTAAAAAAATAAGGACTGATAGGTAAAACATAACCAGACTAATTTTTTCCAAAAGTACTTTTGACGGAATATGAAATGATAAAAAAGTTCTTTACACACCAAGTCTAACAATCTACATCACAAAAAAAGAATATAAACAGTTGGCATTTCATAGGAAAACAACCTTCTCAGATCATGTATTAGGTAAAATACAAAATGATTTTACAGTATCGATCTATTCAACAACTCAACATAACACAACCATTATTTCCCATTCATCACATTAGTACACTAAGGATGCTACTAAATTACACTTGTATACAGCTGAAATATCTGTGAAATAACTGTTTGCATATTCAAGAATTTCAGTAGCTTGCACTATCAACCATCTCTTTATCATTTCACACAGAGGAGAAAAAAGATTGCTTTGAAATTATTTTGGATCACCCATCAGTCATAATCACTCATTTCCTCAAAATAATTTCCAGTATGTTTTCTTCACAAGGCTTCAATTTTCTGATTACAGCTAAATATGAAACAACATATGAACACTAACGAACAGGTTTTGTACTAAAACATATAAAAAGGCATTTTACCTCTTCTTTGCTATTGCTTTGCCCTCTTCATTAATTTTCTAAAGACTCATACCTTAATTTGTGGTCTTGATTTCACAGAACATACTGGAATACTTCACCTGAAGACATCTACTGTTTATCCTAAAGTACATGACATCTTTCTCAGTCATCAGCTGTAGGTCCTTCACAGAAGCCTGGCCAAAGTCCAGTCCCTGGCAAAGTACTCTAATCCTCCCACATCCAGGAGCAAAGGGAGCCATGTCCTAGACTCTCTCATGCATGCCAAGTGGCATTCCCTGCTCAGTGGGAAACCTGCAGCCAAACACTGCATTCCATGCAGCTGAAACATCCAGAAAGATTGCTGGGAACAAGTTTTTTTCAATGCAAGAGAACCCAGATGAGCCACTTCCCCCTTCCCTCTTGCATGAGAAGCAAACAAAAACCACCACCACCTGCCTTTGTCACCTGCTTTCAGACAGCAGTGGCAGACCTTTCTTCAGTATGCATTATTTACTCATTTTCCTAAGAGTAATGTCGTCTGGAATTAGATTTAATGACATTATGACTCAAGCACACCATTATTAACATTTCCATAGGAAATTAAAATTTCAGTGTCTGAATGACTTCAGCTGATCATCAAACTTAACAAGACAAAGCTGATTTCCGCAGCTACCTCAGAAGAAACTTCTTTCTTCAATTATAACTGAGGGGATATTTCAGATGCAATTAAAATTTTACAGAGGTTCAAGTAAAAGTCTAATTCTTTATCACTTATGGTTAGCCAACCCAAAAAAAGCCATGATTTTGATAAGCCTTGGCTGCCAGATGCCTACAGCAGTTTGACATTAAGTAACACCATTTTTGATACAGAGTCAGCCTGAAACAAAATTCATTTATTTCAGTGTTTAAAACACAATTAGAAAAGTATTTTCCCAAGATGCTGAGCATCAGCAAACATCACTGGAATGAAGACAACATGCTCAGAAAGTCTGGGAAAGAGTATTTAAAAAAAAAATAAAAATTAGACCAAACACTTGCATGACTTCAGCTACCCATTTAAATACCAAATTTAGTAGCTTAACCTTTTCATTATCTCTTTATCCAGAACAATTCTGTGCAAAACTACTCACAACAGTACAAAACACAAAGTAAGAAAACAAAAGAAACCTGTAGATATTTCCCATACGCCAACTGCGATCTTCAATTGCCAGCAATATTTTGTGTGATAGAAAAAGCCTGCATTCCTGTTTGCAAACTCAAATTCAAATATTTAATAAGAAAGCTTAGCCAAAAGGCTGACTAAAGACACACAGTACTAGATGAGGAGGAAATGAGTAGCTACATATATTAATTATCACCCTTTCTGAGAACACAGGCTCACTCAAGTTAAAATTTAAAGGGCTTAGATTACTTTCTGGTGAATTTTATTAGTTTTCCCCAAGAGGTGCAAAGACTAATGCTGTCACAACAGAAAAGGAGAGCATATACAGCGTCATTACAAGCTGAGTCACCCGAAAGCACTGAATCTTGCTTTATTATAACACAGCATCTTAAATAGTCTCCTGAAGCGCTATCATTTGTTATGTGATAGAATGGTAACAGCAAGCTAAGCCAGTATCACCATAAAATGAAATCTGCACATCTGCAGTCATTTCCAGCAGGCAGACCCCGTTCCCTCGCTGCTCTCGCTTTGGATACAGCAGCTGCAGGCTTCCCTTCCTCTTCCGCAATAGAGGAAGATGCAGAACCAAGTTGGTGAGAGCTCCTCTCCTCGTGGCTGCTGCTCAGAGTTAGATGTGCCCTCAGAGAGCCATGGTGCAGGTGGGAAGATGAGGTGGTCAGGATGATGTGCTACATCTACATCAACTACAACCTGAACATTATTCCCAGTGCAGCTGTAGCAATCAACTTATTCTTCCTCTCATCCGAGTCCTCTAGTTATTTCTTCTCTAAAGACCAAATTCTTGAAGTATAAAAAAAGTAAAATCTGAAAGGACTTCTTCACCATTATTCATTCATATCCTGCCATCATTCAGATCCAAATATATGGATATTTTTCATTTCCTGGTACCACAGTCTAATCACTCAGCAGTACCAGCTTCAAAACAGAGAACAGTTATGCACTGCTCTCAAATAAATCACATGGGTTTTAAGTCATCTGTCAGTAAGGAATTTAAGATCCCTGTATTTTTGGAGAGCTCACTGTGGAAGACAGCAAAACAAAAAGACAATTGAAGAGTGTGACTTTCTCTACCTCCTCAGCTGGCAAGCTGATCATGAACATCACCTCCTGTCCTGTTTTCTTCCCAGTCCCCTTCTTTCCTCTCTCATCTTGTGATGGAACTCACACAGATACTGTAGAACATGTATGACATTTGTTAGCATTACACTGTTAAATAACAGTCCTTCCACCTTATTACTTTTTATTTCAACTGCATGTCACAGCAGAGAACAATCAGTTGTAAGTCAAGGAACATAAGCAAATGGGGTCTGCTTTTCCAAGTGTGCATGTATACACTACCATTGTAAAAAGAGACCATGTCATTATTTAAAATAATAACAAAAATTCGAGGTACTATCTTTTGCATGCCTTAGTCAGAACTGTTTTAAAAATGTTTTCCATTTTCATGCACTAACTTCAAATGCTAACTTCACCAAAAACATCCCTCTTAAAGTATGATTTTAGCCAAGTATTTTAAACAGTGCTATCTGATGAGAATCCCTTTAACTAGTTTCCTATTAGATGCCTCTAAAAATGAATATACTTTGCATATATACACACTATGCACATTTTATTACACACTTTCATATATAGCTGTGATTTGAAGCCCGGCCAGCCCCACTGTAAATTGACAATATGTGCAGCCAGGACAGCAGGCAAGGGAAGATTGACTGAAAGAATACACAGGAACGACATGATCAACTGAAATAACTCTCAATATGCCCCAGTAATGCTCAAGTATCATGGGAAAAAAGTGTGTTCTGTAAGTCCCAGAGTATTTCAGAATTATTCTATATTAATTTATTGACTCTTGCAAGTTTCTGTATCTTTTTTATAACGACTACATAGATCACTGTGCTGCTGACAGAGAAAAATTAGCCATAAAATTTGCAAATGGAAAGATATTTTCAGCATGCTTTCCACAAAAGAATATATAGTTGCTCCTGCAATAAAGAACATGACACAAATCAATTGCTTTATGTCACCTTATTCATTTTACAAGTCCAGTGGAAAACCAGTTAAACAATAAAAACTTTTACTTAGTCCATATGTGTGTTGGGCTTTTCCAAAACAAGTACTTCAGCATTTATCTCACAATGCAATTTATATTCCCTT
This sequence comes from Origma solitaria, assembly GCA_013397895.1. Classification (NCBI taxonomy): domain Eukaryota; kingdom Metazoa; phylum Chordata; class Aves; order Passeriformes; family Acanthizidae; genus Origma; species Origma solitaria. Next base: position 280,191 of record VZRL01001023.1, read on the forward strand.
CTAAACTTGGTATTTTGGCCGCAGTTTACAAAAAAACCTCATACAACTTGAGAACTCCAGAATTTTTCCAGATCCCTTTTCAAGTCCTGTTTATTTTGGACACCCTGCAGAAAACTTCAATTTTGAGAACCTCTAGTGTAAACAGGTCATTCCAGTTATAAAATTATTTGCAGATGGCTCTGGAGATACTACGATAAGAACCCCGGTCACCAGCACAGACATGTAACTATTTATATACCACGGTACTTGGAAACCTTTGTCACAAAACAGAAGTCCCCTCTGCAGGGTGCTGTACAGAGAAAGGTTATTTTTGCCTTAAAGCACTTATAAAGCACTCAGTATAATGCAGAAAGAGAACACCGATGTATGGACAAGAGTACACGGAAACTTGGACAACAATTTCAGAAGTGATTCTGCTTTCACACACCAGCAGTCTACCTCAGCTTCCTTCATGTGCCATCTATTCCTTGGCTAACTAGGTCTGCAGAAAGGGATGGAAATTACCATGCTCCAGATCAACATCCAACAGTAGCAACAGAACCTCCAGGAGGTGAAAAGCTGCTGTCTTCAAACTTGAACTGCAGAGCTCAAGCAGCACTTCACCCACAACTGAATACTGTCTGAAAGTCAACAATGTCTTATACTTCCTTCCTGTTATTTTAGATGTCCATGCTCGTACTCCTTCTGAAAAAGAATCATTTGATGTTCGCATGTGTGAAAACAGCAACTATCCTGAAGACAAAGCAATATACACATGAAAGGTCAAAAGGAAAGCTCATGGCAAAGCTGGATGCTTTCTGGAAATACCTGTCTCTTTCTAGAAACTAGGTATCACACATTATTTCCAAGACAAAGAGGATACCTCCTTCAATGAATGCTAAGTGACAAAACTAATCTGAGTAACTTCATGGAGAATCAAAAGAGAAATCTCCACAGTAAGTCCCTGCTAACTTCAAGAAGATGTCAGACAGGATCTCTTTGGGGAATACTACTACCTTACTTTTTTTGACACAAATTAATATAATGAGATAAAAAAACATCTGCTAGTAACTGTTTCTGATGAACCACCTAAACACTAGAGAAAATTAAAAGGTCTCATCTATTTTCTCTCACCTCAAGTTCGACCACCTACCATTTAACTTACGGATACTAAAAAAAATGTTTCTAGAACTATAATAAACCAAATAATATTAGCAGAGTCCATTTTAGTCTCTTCTAGATCATGCTCAACCCTAACAGATAAAATCAATCATATAAAACCACAGATGTCATCAGATTACAGGATTCCCTACATAATCTGAATAGGGAATAGTATTTGCTTTTCTTCTAGCTGGAGCTTAAATAATATATATAGAAGTATTTGTTGCTGCTGGAGAATTATCATTTCCTGGAGCTTCGCAACTCAAAAACCTTTAAGATCCTCATAAGAACAGCTAAAATTTCAGTTACCTCCTCTGGCATTCATACTAGAACTCACTGCTAATGAAATTCTTTTACTTAGCATTATAGCCACAGTATGTGGAAGAGATCCACACCTCTAGTTAAAAAGCAAGTAACTACTGCAGAGGAAAAAATAGGAAAAAGTAGGCTGAAAATTGGGGAAACGTGCTTCTGGATGTCCAAACACAATGATTCAAAATATGCTTGGTTCTTTAAGAGAACAGAGAAAACTTAATTGTCCAGACAACTGCAAAAACATTGGTCAGGTATTTGCAAACAACATTTGTGGACTGAGAAGATTAAAATGTAGCTTAATCAATACAGTAAACTTAAAAGAGGAAATTGCTTGTATGTGGACTTACTGCAACAGACTTTTCATTGAGAAGTGAGGTAGAATTTGTAGTCTTTGCTTCAAAGACAGGACTACTACAGGGACTCTGAGAAACAAGGCAATAAAAGAAGATTCGGAGATAACTGGAAGTATTATTGCTCAAACTCCTGACAAACACATTACCCAAAGGAGACAGTCAACAAGAATATTCAGTAGGAGGGCACTAACATCTTTATCGCAGCTGTGACTCACTCTTAAGTAACATTTATTTTCGTAAGAACCCTATAAGTAAAATGAAAATCCCTTTTAGTGACCATAACTATAGGGAGAACATCATCTTTCTAATTAGATTTTCTTTATACTGCCAACTCCTCATCTTAGGACACAACAAGAAATAGAGACCCAAATCAGCTATTTTATAACGAAGAATATAACTGTGTTGAAGGTGAGTAAAGGAAATCTTTTATGTGCGTAGGAGAGAATAAAACAGAAAAACTAAATTCAAGATCAGAGCACTACCTTTCCTGCCCACAAAATGAAGTGTTTATAGACTTCCCTGTCATGATTATAATCTTAAAAATGTAAATTTATACGACGCTCCCAGTTGATATCCATGTTAATACAAACTGATTACCACCACTCAGGTTAGTGAGAAACTGTCTCAACCTGTGTTCAAAACTTCACTTACAATAGCAAAACTCAGTTGACACATTGCATTCTTCTATGTACTACTTATTTTTTAAGGCTTCAGAAAGTGCTGCAAATACATACAGAAGAAAAAAAACTGGAAGTACTGACCAGCTTCCAGTTTCAGTCATGCAGCACAGGTTAGCAGTATTATAAATGCTTCTGTTTGAGGTAAACACACTTGGGCTCTCTTACAGCAATCATTAGTGGTTCACTACTAGCTTAGGAATTTGCAACACCATGGGTACACAGACCTGAAAAAATCCCACCCCAATAATAAGCTATTTTACATCCACAAACATTTAAATTACCAAAAAATCTTCAGGGCAGTAATAGTTACTCTCCACAGTTTATCTCACATAGTTTATTTCACAAGTTCTGCTCCCAAGTAAGGTTTTTCTACACCAACAAAGAGAGTTTAATCAAGAAGTCACTTCATCAAGCTCTTCTTATCTAAGTAGAAACTGACACAACTGGAAAAAATATTTTACGTAGTGTATCACGGTTTGTACGCTCATTTAACGCGTGAAAATGTCACCATAGTTCTGGCATCGGAATGAAATCTGCACTCAAAGTTCCTTATGCATTTCTCTAGGTATCTTCAACAGTAGGACACATGCAAGAGCAATGTACGTGCTAATGTGTATAAACACTATTTGCATTCCCACTGCTTCTTCATTTAAAATTATACACGTGACACAATGAGATTTGACTACAAATTTTTGATCACGGAATCCACCTCTAACTTGTTATATCACTGTTGGATGGTGCTGTTTCCAAATAAAAATAAAAACCATACACACACTTGGACTTTTCTACTTCTTTATCTATTGTTTTAGTCTTTGTAGTAAAAGTACACATTGATAAGGCTAAATTAGCAAGATTCTATGTGAAAGTAACAAGAGCACTAAAATCACAGATGAAAGTATCTGAAAGGTGAACATTATTTAAGAATTTACATTACACACGAAATCCTTTCAAATTAATATTAAGACCACCCAGTACCTCTGCAGTGCACCTCAGGCAGTGAAAGCACATCCTAAGGAAAGACCTCCAACTATGGAAATAACTGTCACAGAACAAGGCACGATGATGATGACAGTTTTTAAAACCTACATGCTTGCTACATCTCACACAAGAGGATGAGAGCTCTTCACAAACTGATGACATAACCACACATGAGAACTCCCCACTACTATGAGTAATTAACCTTAAGAATACACAAGTGCAATTCACAAAGACAAGCACAAAAGCAAGAGAACATTCAAATACAACAGTTTTAACAAATGCCCATTACCTGGGGATTCAGGCACACAGACACCAGAATTTTATTCGTTTGAATGCAGAGACTTAATTTGAACCTCAAAACAATTCAGAACCTTTAAAAGGTAAAACTGATTCTTAAAGAGCATCCCTTTACTCCTTCAAACAAAAGTTATCCCTACACCGCACAAATTTTTCTGCTGGGCTCTTAGTGGATCACAAATGTTAATTAACTATTTAACTCACCTGGCCTGGCTGGGGGGATAAACAATTAACAACCTCCTCCAGCATCACTGGTACATGCAATCTTCCCCAAATACTGTTTTCTGTACTTTGAGGCAACTCTTCAGTTTCACATTTCTGGACAGTTTGTTCCTTTGACTCAGATGAAGAAAGCTTTTTTGATGAAGAATGGATCCTTCTGGCCAAACTAGCCACGTTTACTGAACTCAGTTTCAAGTTGCATAGAAACAAACATCTGCAAACTTGGCACAGAGATTGAGATAACATTTTGGAGTTGATCAACCTAGAAGAGCAGTAGATGTGGGCAATTATTTCAAACAAATATTTGAAACAGTGTATTATTTAAATAACAAAGTGGAAATGTTACAAGTAAAGCAACACACATCCAAGATGGCTGCTTTATAGATATGTTATGTGAGCAAAATATTTTCAGAACTTTCAATATCATCTACCAATCACGTTCAAGCAGTAAGCAGATTATTTTCGCTATCAGATTTTAATGCATGCTTTTCTCAAATTTACCTTCCTAGAGGCTACAGATATTTTGCCTGCACAAGAACATGCTGAGGAAGTTATTCTCCTGATAATTTAAGCCTCATCTGGGCATTAATTCCCCCTACCTTAAAGCTGGAAGTGTATTTCACCGTAACTTTGTACAGACACAGTGATGCGAGGTTTTGCAACAAACCACAATGTTCTACAGAAAACATATATAACACGGTGGTATGCTGCGCTGGTTTTGGCTGAGGTGGAGCTCATTTTCGTCACAAGGGGTAGTATGGGACTGTGTTTTGGTCTCTGCTGAACACAGCAGGGAGGAGACACAGCTGGGGCAGGGGAACCCCATTAGACCGAAGGGATATTCCAGAAAAAATGACATCATGCTCAGTATAGGAATTGGGGGGAAGAGGGAGGGGGATATTTGGAATGACAACATTAGTCTTCCCAAATAACCATTACCTGTGGCGCGGTCCCGCTCTCCTGGAGATGGCTGAACACCTGCCTGAACACACCCACGAGAAGCAGTGAATTAACTCCTCGGCTTGCTTTACTTGTCTGTACAGACAGCTTTTGATTTTCCTTTTATCGCCTTTATCTCAAGCCAAGAGTTTTCTACCTTGAACCCTTCTCTCCCCTATCGCACCGGTGAGGGAGTGAGGAGCACCTGCCTGGGGTTAAACCACGACAGGTGTGTCCCATCATTGTACTCACAGCGACCAACGCTGGTACGAGCCCAAGGCGTGTTGTTAACACGAGGGACGCGCTTTGCTTACAACCCCCCCTCACTCTACACAACCGCAGGCTTTTTCCTTAGAGCCGAGCAGGAAGTGTACTTTAGAACAGCACACGTCCAAAGCGGCACTCGGGCACAACTGGAGGCTGCCGCCTGGAGTGCGGGACTTGTGCTGAAGCGAAAGGCAGAGGCAGCAAGAGCAAAACTTCCACCCCTCAACACCTTCTGCCAGAGGCGGCCGGAGGAGCGTCAGCAGCCCGCATCCCGACCCGCGCCAGGCCGCGCAGCGCGGTGCGGGAAGGTGAAGCGGA
>VZRL01001023.1:285987-405249 GCA_013397895.1 Origma solitaria
CTGCGGGTGAGCGGGGCGGTGCGGTGTCCATACCGATACTGGGGATGGGCACGGCCCAGGGATGAGGGCCGAGGCAGGCATCCCTGGGCAGGCGCGGGGGCGATTCTCCGGCCGTAGGGCCGAGCCTGGCGGTGGGCCCCGAGGAAGAAGGGCCTGCGGTGGGGTAAGGAGGGGCCAAGCGCCGGGCGGGGCTGAGCCGCGGCCCCTCCGCTTACCTGCCCCAGGTGCTCCCCTCCTCCGTGTCCCGCTTACGCCGCGGCCCGGGGCGGCTCGGCTGAGAGAGGGCGAGCGGCCCTGGAAAGGCAAAAGCGTCCCCGAGAGCCTTTACCGTGTATGTTACTGTCCCCTTTGCCAACAAAGATGGGCTATTTAAAGGAGACTTCGTTTTGGTATGGTTACTTTATCCCATGCAAGTTACGTTAACGTAAATCTCGCTTTAACTCTCTTTAAAGGAGCTATTTAACGGAGACTTCGTTTTGGTATCGGTTACTTTATCCCATGCAAGTTACGTTAACGTAAATCCTGCGTTAACTCTCTTTAAACCTACGCGCAACGCGGCTAAATCAATAATCTGAGGAAAGCCACATAGGCAGCTCCTCTTTTTGCTGAAAGACAAAAAGGCTACTCGCTTGAATCTACAGAAATGTGGTGTCTCATCTGAAAGCTCGGTCTGACATAAAGGAAAGCCAATAGGTCATTTAGTAGTTTAAATTTTAAAAGAAGCGTAGGAATTTACTGGCAAAGTGCTGGTTGGCTTTCTGAAAGCTGTGCTGAATTAAGTCAGCTTTTCGGGCCAGTTTTCCCAAAGTCGCACTGCTGTTGTACCACTCTGTTGACAAGTGATGGGTGGATCCAGCATCGGTGCCTGATCAAATGTGCGAACTGTTTGAAAGAGTGAAAGGCATTATATTTCAAATAAAACCTATCTTGTTAATTACAGAAAAGATTCAGCCGTTTGATCTGAAAGAGTCTTGGAAGTGAAGCTGGGGCACAGAAGGGATGACTTCCGCTAAGGAAGAAGATGTCTGCAATCATGTGAAAGTGGTGGTCCGTGTCCGTCCAGAGACCCAAAAGGAAAAACTGGGCAGCTTTAGCAGGGTTGTCCATGTTATCGACCAGAATGTACTGGTATTTGATCCCAAGGAGGAAGAAGTTAGCTTCTTTAACAGGAAGAGACTGGCCCATAGGGATATTAACAAAAGACAAAGGAAAGACCTTAAATTTATGTTTGACGCTATTTTTGATGACAGTTCATCTCAGTTGGAAGTTTTTGAGCATACTACTAAAAGTCTAATTGATGGCTTCCTAAATGGATTTAACTGTACAGGTAACTTTGCTGTTTATCTTCCTTAATTAAAAAACTTTAGTAAATTTCTCAAAGTTTCTACTATTGTATCCAATGGCTGCAGAGGCATTTAAAAAGAAAAGCCTGAGATAGAAATAAAGCATTGTGTTTTAATTCATAGATATGAGAGGCTGAATTTTTAGCATACGGAAGTTAGGATAGCTCTACTCTATTTTGAAAATAAGTTTGTGTTAAGGTTATAATAGACTTCAGAATTTTATCTGAAATATATGTGCTAATGAGAGTCCTCTAGAGTTATTCAAGCAGAAGCAGTCGTGTCACTGAGTATGTGGTAACCTGCTTTATGGATTCTTCAAGAGCTTGGGGCTTTTTAATTGGCAGCTGGAATGTGGTGAGGAAATGAAATGCCTATCAGCGATAACTTTACAGTGGTAGGGTTATGAGAGTAAGTAAATAATATTTTCATATAAAATGTCAGTGAATGAATTTTGAACTGAAATTTCAGAAATGTTGTTTTGAAACAGCTGACTATAGATGTGAAAGGTAAAGCCTAAGTAAGAAACTTGTTCAATTTATGAAACAGTTGTGCCGAATGATAGACATCTGTGGATGTTCATTTGACTTTTGTGTTCCTGATTAGCTTACAAATAAATTACATATTTTTCCTTTGTTGGATTTTTTTTTAAATGAAAATTCAGTACTTGCATATGGCGCAACAGGAGCTGGAAAGACTCATACAATGTTAGGTTCTCCTGAAGATCCTGGAGTAATGTATTTAACCATGATGACACTTTATAAACGCATGGATCAATTAAAAGAAGATAAAACATGTGATGTTGCTGTCTCCTATTTAGAGGTGAGTGTCTGCATTTGGTATGTTACATTTAATAAGTCATATTTTAGAATAAAGACAAGCTGGTTTTGCTTTCCCCTGCTCCTTTCTGGGGCCTGATAAAATGTGTCCATCTATGAATGGAACTGTATTGTGCTCTGCAAACTTGGTGTTCCTAGGCACCTGTTGCTGTTGTGCAGAAGGCTGCCCAGAAGGGACAACCACTCCTAATATATTCACTGAATGTTCATGATTTGTGTCTTGCTGATCAATTACATACCTCTGAACATCTGTTGATGTGTACAAGAAAATATAATTTCAGGGTAATATTTTAGGATTTCATAATAACATCCTATAAGCGCTGTGAAAAAGCACAACAAAATGAAGTTCTGTTTTTGCAAGTGAATGTTTTGACACTGCTGCTGAGTAGTAGTAGTAAAATGGTTATCTTCTAGCTCCCTCGAAGTCTTACTGGACTGACAGTAGTTGGTATTTGGGAGGGGTAAAAGATGGAGAAAGTTTGCATTGCCATATGCTTCGTCAGACCAAGAAATAAGACATTTACTGATTTTAACAGAAGTAGGTTTGAACTAAGAATCTTGCAGAAGTATGAGTTGTGATGTATAATGGAGGAAAATAAATGCTTTGCATTCATACTTGTTGCAAAATTGGGGTTTTTTTTTAAAAAAACAACCAATTGTTTTTTTCAATAAAGAGGAGATTATTTACTAGGAAAGAATTACTTTGACAGCTAAAAAATGTGAATTGAATACTTTAAGTTCATTATAGGAAAGATGTTTGAAAAAATTTGTAGTGTGAATTCACTACTTTGTCTTAAGTATTAAAAAATACTGGGGGTTTCTGTTTATTTAAGTTTAATTCTATCAAATATGGGAGGATATTTTAATAAACTATTTTCAATTCCCTTTGAAAGATTTACAACGAACAGATACGTGATCTGCTGGTCAGCTCTGGACCTCTGGCTGTTCGTGAAGATGCCCAGCAAGGGGTGGTAGTTCAAGGTTTGACATTACATCAGGTATGTAAATACCTACAGAAACTTAAAATGTGCTTGGGATAATTAAAAAACATTAAGAAACCCATCTGCCATTGTTCTGAGAGTTTTATGGAATTTGGTAATTTCCTAGAGGGCTTTTTTCTGGCCGTAAGCACCAGTAACTTCCAAACCCAACTAATTAGTCAAAAGCACATTGTGGAAAAAAACTGCTAGCATTATTGAATGCGAATGGATAAAAGCGTTCAGTCCTTATTATCAAAAGGGTACCATTGGCTTGATGCTCATCCAGCAGATTTTGGAAGATTTATTCTTTGACTAAAATATCTTGGCATTGCCTTCATTGATATATTGGAGTGTTCCACACTGCTGTGAAGTCTCAAGGTTGTTTTTGTTTGTAAATAACCGTGTTTGAAACGTTCCACATTAAATTACTGTTTCAGGCCACCATAGCAATTCTTTGGTAAGTTTAGTGATGGAACTTAGTTTTCCAGTCTGAAAATCAGTTCCCGTGAACCTATTTTCTGCAGCTTTCTAGTGTATGTTATATGCTGTAACAGGAAACAATGTTCTAAGTTTGGCTAGCTCTGTGAACATCCTCCTTCCCAAACCGTGAGTCTTGGAAGGAAAAAACTTTTCTTGTACTAATGCATTAAACAGTGATATACTAATTTAAGTCAGCCATTTAAATAAGGTTCATTCTAACTATGGAGAATCTTTCAGATTTAAGTTCCTTACTAAAAATATTTTCTGATTTAAATTGCTGCAGTTAAATGCTTGCTTTTCATACCTTACTGCTTTTAACAGAGAATATTTGAAGTGCCTCAGTTTCAAAATAGGAAATTTCTCTTATTTCTAGGTAGCTAAAATGTCGAATTCCTTTTTTTTTAAGGTGAATGTTAATGTGTTTTAGAATCAGTGTATTCCTATAGTTGACAGGAAAGAAAAAAAAACTGTATTTGTCTTTGTGCTCTACTCCCAAAGCCTAAATCAGCAGAGGAAATCCTTCAGATGTTGGATTATGGAAATAAAAATAGAACTCAGCATCCCACAGATGTGAATGCCTCCTCTTCCCGGTCCCATGCTGTCTTTCAGGTAAGATGATATAGGCCATCTACAGTGATCATTACTGTAAATTGCAGTTTTTGTTTCAAGTTGGATACAATGGAAACTTCTACTTTTAAACTGTTGAACCTTAGTTTGGAGAAGAAGTGATTGAAATTTTCCAGTTTACTCTTCTTGTCGACTCCTTATTCCTTAGAAGTATGTAAAGGTTCTTAATGTTTATATATCAAAAAAAGAATTCAATGAAAAATTCTCTTGTTTCAATAGTTTGAATTTACCATATAAACTTCTCCCGTCTTAACTTATATTCCTTAGAAGAAATAACTTTAATGCAAAATAGTAATTTTGACCTTTAACATACTTCCATATTGTAATCTTCTAAACTGAAAGTTATTAGCAGTTTATTTAATGCTTTCTGGTTTCATGATGCTGCGCAGCATTTCTCTGGGAAAAATAATTTACAGAATGCAGTTACATGTCTGACTATGAACTAAGAATCTCAAGTAGTACTTTCTTATTTTACTTGTTTTGCTTAATGTTAACTTTTAGACTAAAGTGATTTCTTAATATTCTCGTATGGACCAAGTTTTAGAAAACAAAATTATGCTTCTTAGTTTCCATAAATGAGTTTTGAATGAGTTGTACAAATATACTAAAACTTAAGACTTCTCCAAAGATTTTTAGTGTTGGCTAACCACTTCCTTATTCTTCTGACTCTACTCTTTAAATACAACCTGTGATATTTAAAACTAGTCCTAGACATCAACAACTAGACATCAACAATGTCTTTTTCTGTTTGCTGTTGCATACTGTAAAGTAGTGTCTTGAATTATTTGTTTGACCCACTCTGGGTTGAAAAATATTAAAATAAATTTCATTCTGGTCCTTGCATTACAGCTTTTAACTGTTGGGAAGTGCTTACCTGTATCTGCAGACTTAGACAATGATTAATAACTATAGAAAAGTTTTTTTAAAAAAAACACCAACAACTTCTAAATATGTAACAGGACAAAAGTTATTGCCACTTTCAAAGCTTGTATGTTTTCCCATATACCTTAAACTTATGTTTGAAATTGCCCTTCCTGTTTTTAATTTCCCCTGAGCCTTCCCTTGTGCATTGTACACAATTGCACAAAGCCTTCTGGTGAAGTTGTTTGGGTTGGGAGCTGCACTGTCTGTGTGTGCTGCCTTTAGAAGGCTCAAGGTACAGTGCTGCAGACAGGGAGTGAGCTGCTGATTTCTGTTTGTTTACTTGCTGGGCTGGGATGCCTTATCTCCCTCACTTTTACTCAGGAAAATGCTCTGGATTTTATTATCTGCCAGGCTTTTTCTCAGTGCATTTCTAAAAGTGGCGAGCAATTAAATAAATCACTTCCGTTTCTCATATATTTCCCCAAATTTGTGACATTCTGCATAACAGAATTGTGTCTTTGTTTCCAGGGATGTAAGTGATGAGAAATCCCCAGTGCTGTCTTGATTGCTCTTTATTTTTAACTTTTCTATTATTTTAAGAGTTGCTACTTTGTAGAGATATGTTATTTTTGGCTTTTCTTGTTAACTTTATTGGAGCAGGATATTTTCTGAAAATGACTCAGAACTTGGTAAGTCTTGGCCCAGGACATTCTGAGCTGATTTTAGAGATGCAAGTTTTGCCTTACTGTACCATCTGTCTTAGGTTTGAAATATCTATCTGGGTCAGGCAATTACTGCATATGAGAGGAAAATCCGAATTGCCACACTGTTCTATTGAAAGTGTTCTGCTGACTGACAAAGAAATAGAAAAGATTCTGCTTTGGGGCATTTCCTGTAGCTTTTGAATTTTTACAAAAGCTTGAGTCATACAACATAGTTTGGCTGTCACTCCACCTTTCCCTACTTCATTAATGATAGTTACTGTGTTGTTCTGGTAGTGTGTTCCAAGCCTGAGGTTCTTTTTTGCTTGGTTTTTTTCTTTTCTATTATACTGGAAATAGTACAACTGAACTTAGTTGTACAGTTTGCTATAGAAACATATCTATATGAAATAGATACACATTTCATGGCTAGTCATAATTTTATGTCATTCATTCATATTACATGTCTGTCTTTTTTCTGTTACAAAGTACTGTGAAGACTTCATTTCTCATGCCCAAAGCTTAAAGCTACAGGAGTAGTGAGATATTGTCTTTACTAGTCTGTTGCCTTATATTCATGGCAGCTCTTTCCTAATTCACTGTCCGGAACTGTGTTCATGAACGTGTCAGTAACCATTAGCCATATTAACAAATGGCAAGGCACACAAAAGAAGGGGAAATATATAGGGAATCCTCAAAACTTAAAAGCCCTCTAAGGATAACTTTGATTCTTCCTATTGACTGTATATTCATGCTTTGCCTACTTCCTTATAAACCTGAAGAAAGAATATCTTCACCAGCAGAAGGAAGCAAATGCATTTAGTTCTTTGTACATCTCCTGTACCATGAAAGCTTCAGGAAAGATAGGATGAAGGGGAGCAAGTGACCTCAGGAGGCATCGTATTCGAAAAGTTAGTGCTGTGAAAATACACTCCAGGATATGAGTATTGTTGCCTATTAATGGTAGATACAATTAAATCTAAATTGCTGAAAGGCTAGCCTTTTTCCTGGTTTATCCCTATAAATATCTTTAGGGCATAGTCCTAAATGTGTACTTAAAAATGGAACACCTCTTTCAATTTAAAGTTCAGAGTGAACTTTAGTAGATATGTACTAAAAGTGATATGCATCTTAAGTGCAGAAGACTCAAGAGCTGTGAAATTCATTTTCCCTGTAAAAAACTCACTTATCTTTGCTGCTTTGTGATCCTGGGCCAGTTGGTCACTAAATCCTCTGCAGCAGGATGGGGGAGAGAATCACAAGCAAGAGAGGGAGGTACCTTTTGGTGTGCTTAAGTGAAGGGAAAGTGGGCATTTACTTGCCACCATCAGACCAATGCCCAGCCATTCCTCAAGCGATGGCTGCTCAGAGCAACTCTCAGTCATTTGGGGTCAGCTGTTTTTTTGCTTGCAGCCTCTTGCCCACTGCCTCGACACCACACAACTGCTGTTCAGCAAAAGCTCATTGCCAGAATGTTTTATCAGCACTGTCCAGATCGCAAGCCTGGAAGCCCCACAGGGACTCCTGTGCAGAAAATTAACTCCGCCTCAGTCAAACTCAGTGCAACTATACTCTGCTTCTTTGCTTACTAATACATGAAACAAAGGACTTGGAGGTGTCAGAAATGGATTCACTATTTTCCATTAGGCCAAACTGCCTGTCCGCATTAGATATGTACTAAAAGGTTTAACGGGTTTATGAGAAGGATTCGAATACAAATGTCTGAAAACAGTTGTTACACTAGGAAATTAACTTACTGCTTAGATTCGTTAGTGGTTACTTTTTAATTATTTTCCTTTTTTTTTTCCAATTGTAGATTTACCTACGGCAGCAAGATAAGACAGCTAGTATTAATCAAAATATTCGTGTGGCCAAAATGTCTCTCATTGACCTGGCAGGATCTGAACGTGCCCATGCAACGAATGCCAGGGGGGCTCGTTTTGTAGAAGGAACAAATATTAATCGGTCCCTGCTTGCTCTTGGAAATGTCATTAATGCTTTGGCAGATCCAAAGGTATGTGCTCCTTTCCCATGCAGTCTTTACCTCCTAGTGCTCTGAAAACATCTTAAAAAGTCCAATGGTGATTGAATAATGTGGTTTACATTGTTGATGCTACTCGTATTATCATTCTCATATAAGATTGTCTTAAGGGTTTCCACCATCGTGTCTATGAAAGACAGTCCCAATGAGAGAGAATTGTCAAAAATTAATGTGCAGCAACCTAAGGATAGTGTCAAAGATGAATGGTACCTGCTTTCCTCAAAATCAAGCTTGCATGAGTAAATGAATAACCTTACAGTTAACCTTTGATCTTAGGGGAAGAGGCTTTTATAGGATAAAACAGTACGTATTCCAAGGGGTTTTTTGGGATCTCACATACATCCATACACAACACATCCCCTGCTCAAAGCAGTGAGTTAGTCTCCTGACCTGGCTCACCAGCTTGAGGGAAGGCATACGTTCAGGTATGTAGGACAATGACAAAACCTCCTGACCTTTTGCATAAGTATAGTTAAGTCCATTTTCTACCATGATGCTCCTTTTGTCCTTCTACTCAACTAGCAAATTCCTCCTTCAAATATGCCAGGAGAAAATCAGATTTAATTTCCCTTTCTGATGCTGCACATCCATCACCATCTTGTTGGAATGGGAGGTGGAGTTTAAAATCTCTACTATGGGTGTAAGAAATAATCTTCATGTTGATTTATTTGGAGTGGGATTGGGTTCCTAGTGACCAAACTTAGTACCATGAAATGAAAATTCTGTAGCTTCACAAAGCAGAGTTTGTGTTGCCTGGAAAGGTTGTGGGATCTCCATCCTTAGAGATAATCAAAACCCGACTGGGCATAGTCGTTGGCATCTTACTCTAGCTGACCCTGCTTTGAGCAGAGGGATTGAATTAGAGAGATTTTAGAGGTCCTTCCCAATCTGGATGGTTTTGTGAACTGAAAGTAGTTTAATGTAGTTTACTTGTTCTGTTGGTTGCCCCATCACAAAAATAGGAGTTACATATCCAGACATCAGAAAGTAACCTAGCTACTACTGTTGTAAAGGTGTTGAACAGTTCCAAGAGACTTAAACTGTTTAAGATGTATAGGTAATTTTAAGAAAAATTACTTATGTCAAAGAAAAGTTTCATGGCTGTTTGTCCTGTTTGGTGTCACTGTTGAAATTCTAAGCAGACTTTTATTTAAAGTACAGTTGACTACACCATAAAAATGCTTATCATTCTTTTTAGAGCAAGAAACACATTCCTTATCGAAACAGCAAGCTTACTCGGTTATTGAAAGATTCTCTTGGAGGAAATTGCCGAACAATAATGATAGCTGCTATTAGCCCATCTTCTTTGTTTTATGATGATACCTACAATACTCTTAAGTATGCAAACCGAGCAAAGGATATCAAGTCTTCTGTGAGTATATTGGTATTTGTTAATCTCTTGTCAAAGTACAATAATGTAGTATTAAAACAAGGAGAATTCTTCTTTTGGAATATTATATTTTCCTTTTGCCTCAAAATTTTGTTGTTACCTCTGCTTTCTCTACAGTCAACTCTTCCTTACCTGAGTGATAGGTGTAGTAGCTACATAGTAGATCCTAGATCTGACCTAAAAGCAGCATAGCTTCAGCAGTGAGATGATGCTGCCAGTTTGAAATAGTTTGTATTGTGAGCATGAACTTTAGAAATAATCCTCAGCTGGTAGAATTCACATTCTTATTTAGTATCTTGCTATTACTTTCTCAGAGAACTGTGAAGTATATTAAAGAAATTTCTGACCAGTTTTACAAGAGCAGGTCCAGGTTTGTTACAGATAGAATTCAGCTGGAGTCAAGAAGCTTAGTGAGATTGTATTGATAAATGAAAAGCTGGAATGTCCTGTTTCTGCTCTCTATTGTTTTAATTTTATTTTTCATCACCTTTTTTATTGCAGCTCCTAATTCTTTTTGTGTAATACGGGGTTCACTGTAGTTTACATTTGTTGCATACTTAAAGGTAGTTTTTGTAATTAAATGCACAAGATACACATTAAATAGTAAAACTAATCAGCGTAAGTGCAAAACGTAGTTGCACATGTAAATGTAATTATTTTCACTGTTCTGTTGAGGGAAATGTCCTGGCCATGGGTGTGCAACAGATGACAGCATAAGCTGAGAGTCATTCTTGTTGTGCAAGTCAGATTTTATTAATCTCTTTCCTCATAATACAGTGTACATGTACCTATGTAGCACATATACACAGTGTGTTTATTATGCATGAAAACGTTAAAGAGTTACCTTTAAATTCTAACTTGTTTCTTTGCAGTTGAAGAGCAATGTTGTTAGTTTGGACAGTCACATAAGCCAGTACGTTAAAATTTGCAATGAACAAAAGAACGAGGTATGTAAAAAATCTGTTGTTAAAAGGTTGAAAGGTTAACTGTTAACTTTGAATACAAAAAATAGTTTATGGATTGGATCTATAAGGCAATGTTGTTCTTATGTATTTCTAAGTAAGAAAATTTCGTCTTTTGAGAGGACTGTCACCTGCCATTTGTAAAGCTGTTCAGCATCAGCACAGGATGATAGTCTTGGAAAAAACCAAAACATATATTTCAACTAAAAAGTGCCTCTTTTGGTTTAGATCCTAATGTTGAAGGAGAAGCTAAGACAATATGAAGAAAAGCAAGCAAGCATTCCTGAAACTCATTCTCATAACACTGCTGAACTTTCGAACAACCAGCAAGTGGAAATAGAAAGGTAAATGAATCACATCATGAGCTTGCTTCCAAGCTGGAGTTTGTCTAACTTGTAAAAGCGTTTGTAAAACAAACCTACCCTTTTCAATTTTGGCTTCCTCATTTTAAGAAGTAATTTGCTTTACTTAGATCTAGGTATGGCTTTGCCTAACATGTTGCTTCTTTTTAGAACAACTTGAATTTTAGAACAACAGAATTTCAAATGAAAGGGGGGGATGCAGGAAATGACATGTGACAGGAAGGAGTATATGATGCTGGCTTCCAGCAAAGCTACTTTAACAGGTTGTGTTTGTGGGTAGGCCAGAATGTAGTTTGCATAAATGACAGAAGCTCTTGCGACTGTTGGCAGACACTAATTCAAGTGCTATCTTTCCTGCAAGGTTTGAGAGAGGCAAAACTTGGAATTTCCTCTTCCTACAGAGAATTCAGTTGATGTTTGTAGATTCCTTATTTTCTATTGCTTTAATATTTTTTGGCTTCTTTTTCATCTTGGTAATGTTCCTGTCTATCTTTTCTCATGTGACAGTCTCATGAGAGAACACAAAAATAACAAAGTAAGATGTGAAGTATCAATCTGTTGCAGAAGCCACTGTAGTCCATGAAGAGGGTAGGTTTTGGAGCAAAAGTCTTTCTAGATGTGTCTGCATATCTCATCTTGTATTTCTGACAATTATTCACCTAAGTTGATTCAGCTCTTTTTTTTTTTTTTATTTGGCCCTTTGAATGTGCTATTTTTGAACCTGCAAAACTTTCTGGGGTGAAGCAAAAAAACATTCAAAGCAAAATGTTCTCTAACTGTGCTTTATTTTACTGGCATTCCAGACATTTCAATAAACCCTTTCATTCAGGTTATTTAAATTTAATTTTCAAAAGAAGTGTGGGCTTCTATGTCATGTTGGTAGTTCTGACAGTTTTCCTGCATATTTTTGCACTGTATGTCTTTAAGATTGATTTAATTTCCTGTGTTTTGCCCTTTATTTCATTCTTTGTGTGTAGGAAGAGTCAGTCAAGGGCAAGGTCTCTAAAATATCTTTTCAAAAGGCTGGACATATTCTATGCCAAGATTTGTTGGTCAGAGAACATTTATTTACATTTTATTTTTGTGGAATATCCAAAGGGCTGCATGTAAGCCTGTCCCATTCCCTCTGGATACCAGAAATTATGTGGATCCCATTCCCTCTGAATACCAGAAATTATGTGGATCCCATTCCCTCTGGATACCAGAAATTATGTGGATCCCATTCCCTCTGGATACCAGAAATTATGTGAATTTCTCATTCTCTTCTTCCTCATCACTTTCCTGCCAGGTTCATCCCACTGATGGTGTGGGTAATGAGTTGATTTCTCCCATATTCCTTTACAGGTTTTGAAGGTATTGTGCTGCCTTCTCCCTTTTAGTTGGGACAGGGAAGAGAGCCTTATCCATGATCTTATATTTCAGTCCAAGTACCCATGATTTTTGCTTTATCATAGAATCTTTTAGGTTAGAAAACACCTCAAAGATCATACAGTCCAACCATTAACCTATTATTGGTCCTTTTAATTTCTTTATATTTATCTTATTAACTTAGAATTGAAAGTTCCCCTACTAAAGGAGGTGGTCATTAAAAGTCTTCAGTAAATAATTAATTATTTATTCTTATCCTTTGGTTTTAGATACAAAGAAATCCTTAAAAATGTGTTTGCAAACCGTGAAGAAATCAGAAAAGAATACCTCAACGTGGAAAAGAAACTGAAAGAAAACATGCTAAAGAAATACTACCAGAATCAATGTCATGAACAAATTCAACTGATGTGCTCTGAAGAAAGAGTAGAAAAGGTGAATTTTCTATAATGTAGTGCAGGGTACCATCTCTTCATTTTGATATACTTGTGTAAATTTTGCCTAAGCAACTATGTAATGAGTTAATGCTTAAATATTTAATTAAAATGGGACACACAGATTATCACTTCTCTATGACTATGCATGTAGTAACATAATTTTTGAGGTGAACAGCAGGGTATAGATGTCTTCTGAAGAGAAAGAGTACCCTTTGCCTTGTTAGGACACCACCTCGCTCATATCCAGCTTGCTGTTGCTGGTTTTGTGCCTTTTGTTGTCATATTTCAGAAATAGTACAAACATCAGAAGAATTCAATGTTTGAAGATAGAGGGTTTTCCTTTTGCCCAATGCTTTATCCTTTTGCAGCTTTTTCTAGGACATATTGCATGAGGAAAATAGATAAAATTTGTTTCTTCATATTCATCCTTGAGTTACTAGGAATTATCTGGTTATGTTATATAAAATTAAGGAAAAAATCATTATGTATAAAGAGAATATGGTGAACTTAATTTGAAAGCTTCCACCTTAAATGCTGATTATTTTGGGGGGGTGATTTTTTTTAAGGCCACTTGCAAGAGGGATCAAAGGATGTCAGCACTTAATAGCCACTATGTCCGCATGCAGAAGAAAAAAGAAGAGGAGGCCAATCTTTTTGAGGAAAATACCAGATGGCTGCACCGTGTTGAAAATGAAATGCGCCTGCTGGGTCAAGATGGGTGTATTCCAAAAGTAAAATGCCTTGCACTTTGTCATGGTTGGGGGCGGGGAGGAGAATTGGAAAAAGGGTAAAACCTCTGAGTTAAGAACAGCTTAGTAATGGAAATAAAGTAAACTATATGGAGAGTATATATATAAACTATATACAGAAAAAGAGGCAAATTTATCTTTAGGCATGCATAGATAAGCATGCATGTGTGCCTGTTGGATTCTTAATGCTAATTGCAGCACACCCACTATTGGTCAAAGGAATCTACAAAGTTATATTTATGCATGTAAATAAAAATCAAATAATTCATACTTTTCTACTGTAAAATTTTATAATAATAATTTAGCTTCACTCTGTCTTTACTTCTCAATATTGGCTGAATTAATATTATTTTTAGTCTAAATTTTAGTTTCTCCCTACCAGTTTGATGTGCAGCTGTTTGATTTTGGTCTTTATTCCTAATTTCCTAAAGGAACTTTGTCAAGATCTGCAGTATTGCCATTTAAACCTAGAAGTTCAGGACCTGAAAGCCCAGATTGAACATATGTTATCTCTGGTGTCCCTTCAAGATCAGTATTATAAGCAAACAGAAAAGTAAGTATGGTTTCATGGCAGGTATGATAAGACTTATGACACTTCTAAGCTGACATTTGAAAGTTCTGACACTTCTAACTTCAGAAGACCTATTTAGAGAATTTAGTTTTAATTGAAACAGAAGCAAGATTTGTCTCAAACTTTTTGTTTTCTGGCTTAAAATTGTTTTCTTAAGCAAACTTGTCTTACTTCTTGCTATTTTGCAGAGTACTAAATAGTTTGCTTCCAGTTCTTCGCAAGCAATACCTGATTTTGAAAGAAGCTGGGTTGACAAATGACTTAAGTGAGGCTGAATATGCAGAGGTTGAGCAGCTGATTCAAAGACAAAAATCAGTAGCTTGGGCTGACCAAGCTGAAGAGAAGAATCAAAATCAAAACTATGAAGTAGAAATGTCGGCTATCTTTGCATTCCCACAGCTTGTGAGCAGAACGAGCACCCCATGCCGTAAGTTATGGTTAATTTGTTATCTGTTGGAAATTCTCTCGAGTATCTCCTGCAAAAGCCGAGTGTCATCCATAAACACAGAAGTGCACTTCTGCAGACACGGAAGCCAAATTTAAAGTTGACCATCAGACCCACTTTCTATAAATCATCCACTATTCTTAATTGGTTATAGGAAAGAAATTTACTTTTTCACTCTGCAACAGGTGAATTCATCCTCTTCTTGTTATAGTGTACCCCCTGGATCAATGTTCATAGATTCTGTGAGTGCAGTTAAGAATTGCATTTGAATCTCTCACATGACATTGATGGGAAAGGAATCACAGTGTTAGTAGGTTATAATTCTGTTGAAGTGATTTGAAATGTTAAGCAGGTATCGTTTTGCATAGCTTCTAATAATGGCCTTGAAGGAGATGAGATTTTCTTTTAATTACACGTTTACTTGGAATCAGTTTAGTACAATAAGTTTATGTTTCCAAGAATCAAAGGATTTTCCATAACTCTATGTGGCTGGCTTTTCTTCTTTAGCTGTGAAGTGAGTTGCCCTGGAACATAGTCTGGGTCAAAAGGGATGACAAATCTTTATTGACGGTGCTATTCTCATGGATTACAAGCAAAATTTCAGCCTGATGGTGCATCTGCTGTGGGCCTGTGCTTGTGTCTTGTGCTGTGGATAGGCAGCACTCAGCACTCTGAGGCTTTCTCCTTACTGCTAATAATCCATAACTGACAGACATCCATAGGTAACAAGGAATAAACAGATAAATAGAACTTCAAAAAGTACTTCAGCTTCTCAAAAGCTCATAGTTCTGAAAAGATCATTGACCCCTGGCAAACTGGGAAATGAGTTCTCTCAGCTTTCTTCCTCTAACAGCTTGAGAATTGTTTTGTCAAAACCATTTATTGCCTCTGTTCTCATGAAGAGTGTATGTGATTTTTGGCATACGTTTGTGTTGCTGTTGATACCAGCTAGTTGATATGTAGTGTTTCACTGCCTGCAATGTAAAGTTCAGGCTGTTTTGACAGTGGGCTGGAGGTTTTTAGTATGATTTGTTTGTTTTTTGGTTGGTTGTGGTTTTTTTTTCATGAGTGGCATTGGGTTGGTTTTGGTTTGGGTTGGTTTTTCTTTTTAGTGTGTGTTTATTTTTGTTTCTACAGAGAGAAGCAAAAAGTTATCAAATTTGCATGCTTACGCTTCTTATTCTGCCCCTGTTAGTCAGGGGGTCATTCAGCAAGATTGAAAGCTAGTATTAATTTTAAATCATAGGCATATATTTTTAGATACTGGGTTTTTTTGTTTAGAGGTACTTTTTTTTTTTTCCCTGACAGAATAGATAGGGGTGCTAATCCAGAAGCTGTGTAATATCCTTTGTAACTAAGTATTGATTGTAATGATTCTGTCTTGTCATATGTGGGTTATCATTGTTGTTAAGTTTAGTTCCTGATGCTAGTAAGCTTTGTTAGAGTTCTTGATTAGAGTTCTTTTCTACCTTTCTTGAAGTTTTGTATTGTAAGATGCTTGGTCTGTTCTTAGTGAAATCATTAAATCTATCTAAAGTATCTATTATTTAAATTCCATATCAACAATTAAAACAGGAATATTTTATTAAAATCATTAGACATTATTTAAGGGGTTGTTTTGAAAACCTTATGTGTAGGTATTCCAATTATTCTCTTATCCTAAATGTTGTTGAATTTTATGTGCAAGTATATAAATAGGCACTATTTTCAGTTTAGACAGATACTTTTCAGTTCTAAGTGACCTCCTTGCGAAAGATGTTCACAGAAGTCTTTTGTAATATTTTTATGATCTTTATTTGGTCTTTGGAAGAGGAAATAGGAGGCATTACTTTCACTCCCATCCCCCTCTCATTAGATGCAGGATAAAACATGGTAGAAACAACCGTCCTCCAAATTTTGCAACCTTTAAGGAACGGTTACGTAAAATACTATAGGTGTTGACACAATCACTTCAATATATCTTGGAAGGTGGGGAGGAAAAAAGTAATCCAGTTACCAGTGCTTGGTGGTTTTTTTGTTTGTTTGGGGTCTTTTTGTTTGTTTTGTTTTGGTTGGTTTTTTCCCTGGCTGTTCAGCACACAAATGCAATTAAATAGCTCCTCTTCAATTGTTTATTTGAGTTCACATTTAAAATACATTGGACTATTAAATGAGACTGTGTTATGGAAATCCATTTCTCTTGCGTAGAATGTATACAACAAACAAATAAGAAAAAAAATCATAAATCAGAAAAAATGCCTTAGCATGGGAAAATATGAAGCAATACAAGGGCAGCATCCCAATCAGAAACGGGAAGGATGTAGTAATTTCTTTTCTTCTTTAGAGATGAAATAAATTATTCAAGAATCCAATTCCTGCTTCCTAAAGTTATCTCGGAAGTATGCTTGGTAAATGTTAGCAAGAGCTGACCTCAAAACTTAGTGAACAAATAAAATGATTTTGTATAAATCTTCTTGCACCTTTGGTGCATTTATACTTTATTATCTCTGGTTTGTTAAAGGTGTTGGGAAGGAAGTAGTGTTTTGCTCCAAGGTGGAAAAAACAAACAAAAAAGCACAGTGGTCATTATTCCTTATGTAAAACCCCATATTTCACGTTTAACATATTTGCATGGACTGCATCTTGTCATCAGGAAAGAGCAATGCAGTTCTTGTGTTTGGTTCTTATTTTTCTTTTGAGAGCCATCATTTTTTTTAATCTCCCATTTAATATAAATAGGTGTTGCCTTGTGTCAGAAGTTTCTTTTCTAAATAATTTGGGGAGAAGGTACAAAAGTGAATTGGTGATTCCTTTGTGTGAAATGTAAGTCTGGAGCATCTAGACTGAGGAAGAGAGTGTACCAGGTCTGCTGCTAACAAATCTCACGTGTTGCTTTTGAACCTGTGTTATCACATTTGAAAGACAATTTTTTGAGGTGAAATCCCTCTGCAAAACTGAGATGGCATTCATGTATAAAATACAAAGCATTACGAGGAAGATATTTGTTTCTCCTCTGTGTAAGCTTACCAAGTAAATTACTGTATCTCTTCTGTTGAACTTAAAAGTATCTAGGGATGGATGCAGTATCTGTGCCTTATTCATATTTAGAAGTTTCAGTTATTAACAAACTACAGGTCCCTGTTTAGTTGCTGTGTGTTTAAATTGGTAGTGATGCAGGAAACTGTATTTAAAGACAGTGCTGAATTCTGCATGTTGCAGACCATGAGGCAGTAATCATTACAGAAACTTTTTTAATGACACTAAACTTTTTCCTGCAGTTCTTTGAGAGAACCATGCCAATTTTCAAGTGCAAATGAGTTGTTACTGGTTATTTTCACAAAATTAAAGTATTTAAGTCACATAAATAACTTTTCTGATTATAAGCACTGTTTCCAAAAGGCTAAAGCAGCTACATTTAGTAGCTATTTCTGCAGAATAGGTAAAACTATGAAAGCAGGACTTTATTTTCTTGTGTGTTTCTTTGGAATTGACTACGTTTGCTAGCTGATCCTGAAGAAGGAAGTCTAAACTAGTAATTGATGTGGAAAAACAAAGGTTAAAGGGTAGGGCGGTTTATTCTAAGTTTTGTTGGAAGTCTTCTAGAGCAATGACTTCTTGGACTGTAATTCTAAATGTTCTTTCTTTATTGTATGAAGTGATTTTAATGTTATCTTGTTATAAGATCCTTCTTCCTATGAGGAGTTTCAAAGTAGCAAAGAATTTCAGCCAATTTGCAGTAATGCTGAAATCTTTGTTTCTAATGAAGCTTTCTTCCTCAGAAAGGGTCTCTTATATATCAAATAAAACTAAGTTGCACTGTGGGAGGAAAACATACTCTGGCTATTTATTCAATATGTGTTTCTATGGTCAAGTTATCAAGATAGTCAATTCTTAGGAATCCACTCTTGACTTCTAGTGAAAGCTAATTAGAGTTCATTTGCTTTGCCAAAGCACATGTAGCACTTCACTACAGGAGTTGACCTCCTTCTCTCTTGTTTTTCCTTTAGCCTTTGAAACCTTTAAACTTCTTATGTAAAATTCTGACCTTAATTACAGGTTAAATGTTGGCTTTTCAATATTTTTTTCTTTACACATACATGAAAAATTTAGATTAAGCTTGTGTATGCTTCATGTAACCATAAATGTGCAGTGTCATGAACAATTTAACTGTTTGTATCAAAGGAAGCACAAGCTCTGAAAACGAGAATGTGTTTTCATTTAAGAATATATTTAGGTGCTCATTCTTAAGTGTTCATTAATGGGGAGCCATACGGTATTTAGAATTCAGACTGATGGGTGGAGAGCTTTGACTGGTACTTGCAAGTATTTCTGTGAATGGGGAAGCTCTTGGCACTGTTTCAGGCATCCCATTTCCAGAAGCCTTACTGTACATTACCACTGAGAGAATGGAATTGATTTATAGGGGGGAAAAAAAAGGCAGCCGTTGCCTCCCCTTGTCACAAACATTCTGATCTGAAAAGTCAATTTTTTATTTTGTATGGCAGGAAAAATTGGGGTGTAGTTGTACATAGTAAAAGACTTAATTAAAAGTAGGAAAAGCATGTCTCTTGTATGGGAAATATTTTTCTTATCAAACAGCTCTTTCGTACTGCCTTATATGAATTCTAAATTTTTTTTTTTTCTCATGCTGTATAAAACAGTACACCTGATCACTGGGACTTGCAGGAATGCAGCCTGGATTTTAGCCTTTTTCAGTTCACAGCTGTTGTTTGTGAACCTGTTGTGAAACTTGCCATCACAGTGATGCCTTTGGGTCACAGGAATATTAAATAATTGAAATGCATTGACTAGACCTCATTTGCAATTTGGAATTCCATGAGTCAGTTGTTAAAAGAATGAAAATGTATGATTAGAATTGTAATTTGATCAATCAGTGGTAGCCCAGAAATGTTTATTGAAATGAATACATTAATATTTAATTTCACTTTAGCAGAACAACCTGGTAGACTTAATTTAGCACAGTTTCCAGAAATAATCCCCTTATTGCATGTATTAGCATGAGTTCCAGAAGAAAAGTCTTGGCCATTATTGTGTCCCTAATGTCAATTAGAGCTAACTCAATTCATCAGAGTTGTTTTGTCGTGAGCTCTGCTCACTTTTGCTGTGACTCATGTTCCACGCACAGCGCATTCTGCTTTTTGTATTAACACACAGGGCTGGAAATGTCTCATATTGCTATGTTTCTTGTCAGATAAATCAGTACTTCTGAGTAGTCTTAGACAAACCAAGGACCAAAACCACCTCGTATCACTTGCTGGGGGTGATTGATTAGTGAATGGTAGCTCTTATGTTTATTTTCTGAGTGAATCTCTTATATAGTATCTTAAAGAATTTTGACAGTTAATTTCAGGCTGATGTTTATAAAAGATAAGGATCAGCAAACGTGTGATCTCTAAAATATATTAGGAATAATGCTTATTTTTAAAGAGAAGCATTGTAGCTGAAAGTACTAGTTAAGGATATACAACTTTAAATTCTTCCTTTAAGCTACTTCATCAGGTGAACTGCAGCTGTTCTGTAAAGTATATAAGTGATTCATTTTTGTATATGAAATAAAAAGTATTACTGTATTATGGTGATCATATTGATGCAAAAGATTGAACTGGCTGTAAAACATGAAGCAAATATAGATCATAAACACAATTTCCCTGCCTTATTGTGGAACAGGTTTGAAATTTTTTTTTAATAGTTGGATCATGTTGTTTATCTTTCAGTAGGATAATAATGACAATACTTAATCATTACCATTAAATATCCATTCAGGAACTATTTAGATTTGTTCTTTAAGGAAATATAAATAGCCCTATATGGTTCTCCACTGTATCATCTTCAGTACTGTGTATTTAGAAATTTATAGAAGTAGTAAATAATAATACTACTAATAGTAGTATTAAAAACACTTGCAAAAAAATTAGCAACTAGCTTCAGTATCTTGCTTCCTTAAGATGGAAATAGAAACACTGGCAATTCTTTATTATGTGGGTCCAAATGTTTTTCTTGCTGTATTTTTATTTACTTTAGATCATAATTGTTTGGAGCTATATACACTAGAGCAACAAGATAAAGTGGAATTGGGATTTTGGAGTTGTTTTTGTTCCATCATATTTGGTTTGTTATTTAGTGAAGCCAAGTTAAATGTGATATTGCTTGTGATGTTTGTTTACCTGTTTACTGTGTTAGGAGCAACCTAATATTTTCAAAGAAAGTTATCGGAAGGGACACTTCTTAAATGTTTTATATAATTTCCAACACTTTAATGACAAGGAAAGCTTATAGTGTTTTAACTTAGTTTTACAATGAGTGTTATTCCAGAAATAAATAGATTTTAAAAATAGGTCTTTGTTTTTACTAACAGCTTATATTTGCCTTTTATAGAATTCCTGCAACTATCACTATTAGTTTACTTGTGTTACAGTGCAAAATGCTCTCCATTATGATGGAATTCATCAAATTATTTATGTTGGCAGTACTTTTGTGTTCTTTATGTATTTAGTTAATGATTTAAATGCTAGCATTTACAGTTAATTTTAAAATGCTTCCAATATTTAGGCCTGTAGAAGCTTCTAAACCTTGGCACTCCCACCAAAATGTTTCTCCATCACACTTCCTTCTAGTAACTTCAGGACATTAGCAAAACCTCAGTGTCTTACAGTAAGCAAACTTTCTGAAACTGAAACCTCCCCGTCCTAATGTAACAATGGGCTAATAGAATTTTAACCGTTATTTTTCCTGAAACAGACATTCAGATGCATATAAGTACGAATAAAACCTAATAAATGAATATTTTAAATGTGTCCTGAGGCGTTTAATGGATAGTTATTTCAAACACTAGATTATATAAACATTATTCTTGTATCTGAGAATAAGATGTCAATAGTCTTTTTTTTAAAAGGTTTGGGTTCAATTTCTGGTTGTGATGACTAGAATTTTGTTTTAAATTTTAAATTTTGTTAGTCTATTACACTGAAGAATATATTGTGCTCATTAAAACAAAATTAAAGAGCAAGCACACTGATGAAGCATAGCATTGTTGGTAGCGTCAGAGAGTAGATGTTCTAAATTGTTCGTAAATAACTTTCTCGTTTCTTAGTTATCCTACCAAGTCTTTATCACAGTAGGCTTATTTTATTTTGGGTGGAGGTAAAGATCATTTGGGGGACACTCAGGCCCTGTTTTACTACTCCTCCATTCCACTACTCATGGAGAATATCCTGAATTATCATAGTGTTTAGATTATAATTAAGGCACTGTATCTCAGCAACCTGCTGCATTTTACCTGGTGAAAGCTGCCCATGGATTAGATGCCGTATAAGGAAATAATACATTTTGCATTTTAATAAAGAAAAGGTCCTTTACATACGTCAAGTGAACTGTACAGAGGTGCACACATAGACAAATTCACAATTCAGTTATTTCATGTCAAGTAGTCCTCTCAGGCCCAAGTGTTCTGTGTATGTGTTTCTTCAAAGCCGAAAACAACATAATAGAAGTGTAATCATTCATGTAATTGTCCCCACTAATTTTCCCATAAGCAATTTAATCATTGCTTATTGTGACACTGAGCCCTTGAGTGAGGAATAAATGTTTGTTTTTTTCAGTGGTTTCATTATTGAATTAAGTTGTGGCAACATAGAATGGACTTTTGGACTACCATCTAATTTATTTACTACTTGTACACACTTTGATACTACCTGTTCTATCCTCCTGGAGCAGGTCTAGGTGTCATTGTGGTCTTTGAATCTTTTGCTGTCTCTCTTAGCTCTATTTCGTATTTTCTTATTGGGTATCATCCCATGTAATGGCCATCCAGCCACACGGCATGTGCAGTACCAAAGTGTGCAGGTAAAAACAATGCTGACATCATCCCTCACTGGCTTTTCTTCAGTGAGGATCTTACTTGGGCCTTTGCCCCAGGACATCTGATTTCAGAGGGTACTTGGGGAATTGGCCTTTTTAAAGCATCTTGGCAAATTGGGTTGCATCTGGGCATTGAGGTCAAAGTTAAATGGGCCCTGAGGAGTGGTAAGCTGAGAAAAAACTACAATTATTTAAGCCTTGCTTTCTGTAACAAATCAAGCTTGTGGAGGTGAAATAATGTGATACATACGTGTTTTTAATCAATCTTTGTCATCTTCAAAGAATGTTTTCAGAACAGTTAAAATGCCCTAAGTGTTAACACATGAGAGAGAACTATAGAAGCATTCAGACTGAGGAGTTCCAGCTAGCTTTCTTAGTCTGAGGCAAAAGCAGAATGAAATTTTAGAAGAAATAAATATTTATCAACACGGTTCTAGGAATACCGTAGCTAATTCTTGAGTAACTTGCATCAATTTAAAAGGCAGTTCTTTTTGCAGTTTAGTTGCTCATAGGCATGGAGTAGGCAATGCAGAAAGGAGAAGTATGAATCTGTGGCTGCCAGCTGAAGGGGAGCCAATCCATAGGCATTTTAAGGATACTAGCTTCATTTCTTAAATTTGCACTGGAAGTTAAATATAGAAGCACTTGGGGTTTTTGACAGCCCTCTCCTGTTCTTGATTTGTTTAAAAAAGAAATTCTGCAGTTTTTTGTTATTAACTATGTAAGTCACCAGTTGCCTACCCATTTCAACGGTGAGTTGTGTCTTAAAATGATCCCACTTCACTGAAAGCTTGAATAAAAGAAAGGCCTTTTCTGTCTTACTTTGGAGATTGCCTCTATTTCCACCTGCTTGAAAATAAAAATATTATGACACTACAGGAAAAACAGTTTAAATCAGGATTAATGAGAATGGCCAATTACACAGTATTGCTTGCTTTTTTTTTGAGAGTGGGGGAAGGTGTTAGTAAAGGGCTTTGCTCCCCAGAGTTGATGTAGCAGGGTGACAGAATCCTACTAACTTCTTTGCTTCCCCTTTTCCAAACCCTACTTTCCCCTGTGCAGCGTCAGAGATTTTGTCCCTCTAAGTGGTTCTGTGTCATTCCTTTTTGAACAGTCAGTCTCTCATTATTCTGCATGGTGCTTGCTGGGGGAAAAATGGCTGTGATCAGGAGTCAGCTGTAGATTACTGTGATGGTACCACCTTTAAAGTATGAGTTTTGTCATGGTAGTGCAATAATTTTCAATACTCTTCCATTCCCTCTTGTTACATGTCTTACCGTACTTGTGATTATTTGTGTAACTTTTGGGATTAACTATGCATGTTCATAATACTTTGTGTGTCACAGAGCAAATACCATCTTAGAAAATGCTGCAGTAGAAGTAATTTCACTTATTTGATCAAATTAATGTTTATGGAATAAATAGTATTTGTAATAATTTCTCTTAGTTGTCTCAGTAGGGAAGAGGAGGGAAAAGGCAAGATTTAAGTAGTATGTACAGGTAGGTTTGCTGACCATTGTTACTTATGTTTCACAGGCACACTGTCAGAAGAAATGAGTGAAAATACACAAATATTAGAAGATAGAGAACCACCACAGAAAAGAACTCGAAGGAAACTAATGGACTCTCCAGTCGCAGGTCCAAGTCCACCTGCCTCCAGCCCATCCAGCCTCCAGCACCTGCAGGATTCTCTCGTCAAGGAAGTCTACCCTATTGTGTATACGCCAGACTCTTGCAGAAAGCCAGTGCAGAGCTGCTGTGCTCAGACTGTGGTGAAGCCTCTGCACCTTGCAGGCCTGGAGGAAGTCAGTGCATGCAGTGCAGAAATGCCAGCCAGAAAGGTCAGCATTATGGACACTACATGTGATGTCATCCCAGAGGGCGATGAAGGTGTCATGAACTCAACAGTAATTCTCTATGAAGGTACAGATGAAAAAACTGAAATATCCGCTTACTCATCTGTGAAGGAGTCACAGCCGTGCGGCGATAGCATTGTGCAAAGGTATTTTCCTTTTATATGAGCAAGAAATATTACCAAATGATTTAATCCTGTGTATCTTTACAGCTGGGTTTTTTTCCATTTATATCCATTTTATAAATAAACCCAACGTTTTGAAAGTCAAACCCTCAATTTTGATCAGCATCAGGTTCAATTCTGCTGTTATTTGAAAACAGTGGTATGTTAGTGACAGCAAATGAAGTTGAATGCTTAGCCTGTTTTATAAGATATGTACCAAACAGAAAATACAGCACTTTTGCAATTGATTGTGATGCCTCAGGCAAGTTACTTTCTCTAAGCCTTGTTTCCTGTCTGTAAAATGGACACTTAACTTCTCCACATTGTGAAATGCCATGCTTAAAGCTGCTGTGTATGTCTGAAGTCTGCAAAGCTGCCTCGAGTAACATTAATGAAATGAATTTCCGGTGTTGGTTTTCAACTTAGCATATGTTTGTTTACAGTTACGAACAAATACACTTGACTTTTACCAATAATTATATTTTACAAAAATGTAATTGTTTTATTTCAGACTTGATCTTTCTTCCTTAAGAACCAAAAATTCTGCTTCAGTATTTGAGAAGCCCTCATATATGGCAATGACTGCTGCTGCTCAAAGAAAAAGAAAGATACTGAGGTAAGATTAAACTAACTCTTCTATACAAAATGAGTTTTCATTTCTAATGTTCTTACCTCAGTTTCGGTATTCTATTTCAAATCTGAAAACATCTTATACAAGTCATTTGGACCTGCATATGACGTGTTCTGATTCATATATTTTTGAATTCAATTGAATTTTTTTTTGTTTTTCCTGGTAACTTCAGTAGGTTTTTGGTTTTGTTTTTTTTTTTAAAGCTTGGTTTAAGAACTTCTGTTTTAATAATTACAATCTAATATCATGTTTTGTGTAGCTGCTGTCTACTCAATAGAAAGATGGTACATCATTCTGGTAAATGTCATCATCAATTAAAAATTTAAGTTTTTTGAAAATGTTCTGCCTTTGCTGGAGCACATTAGAAACTACTAAAATAGAAAGCAGGGGGAAAAATATATATGACAATACTTATTAGATCAACTTTGTTTTTCCAATAATTTGTTTTCAGTCTCATATATTGTGACTTAATTTTTGCAATCTGCTCTAGGCAGGGCTTTTGTGTAATCTCTTCTGGTTATGACCCTAAAAGAGGCTTGTTAGTATGAGCACCAGAAAAGCTGAAACTGAATAGATGTTAAGTTGTATTGTAAGGTTTTTTTTGTGTGTATTTCTTTGGTTGGTTGATTTGGGGTTTTTTTAATGTATTTAAACTTTAATAGCTATGAAACAGCTGGTCTTTTTTTTTTCTGTTTCCAAAAGCCAAAATTGATACAACCTTTTTTAAAATCATGTTATAAGTCACCTGTTGCTGGACAGTAAGTGGAGCTACCACCACCACACAGGTCTTACGAAGAATATCTCAAGGCTGTTGGAACAAGTCTGTAGATAGATCACAGGACATGGAAGAAACTTAAGGGCCTTTTTGTTTATTAGCATCTTTAAAATAGAGAATTACCCTAGAAAATCACCTGGTCTGGTTTCATGTTACTGTTCTAATTGTTATCAATTACTGTTCTAAACTGTTTTGCTAGGATGAAGAATAAACTCTTTTGCTCTAGGTTGAGAAAAGAGCCATTGCTCATGTTTTCAAATAGCTCATTATGGATTTATTTATTTAGTGAAATAAATCACCTGCTTTCTGAAACCAAGCTAGTTTTTTCTAGATTCTCCCTAGGGAGAGATATGGGAACTTTTGGAGCCTGATTTATCTGGTCTTAAGGTAAAAGTTTTCAGGCTTTTGAAGTACTTTATTGGTAATAACTGCGTATTAATTTCAAAACATAAATGTATGTACGTATATGCTTATTTCTTCCCAAAAAACTAGCTCTTTCTGCTCAGCTTGCTTCTTTTGTGTCTCAAACATCTATTTCCCAGTTTCCAAGTTAGAATTACACTACAGAAAAATCCCACAACTTTTATTCCTTTTATAGGGATCATTCTGTCTCAGTAACTTGTCTGTAGACTGAAATTCTTTATGGTTTTGTCTAGTGCTTGGTGGTGAAGAGAAGGAATGAAAACACATTTGTGAAGGAGGAAAGGAACATGCTCTTTTCAAATAGTGCCTGCATTCCATTCTCTTCTTTACTTTTTGCCTCTTTTCACTCCCATGCTTTCCCTGATTGAAGTGGTTCGCTCCAGTCATTCAGCTCCTACTAATGTTAGAATGAAAATATAAATTTCAGTCACATTGTCTGCATTAGAAGTATAATTTGAAACAGTTGTATTTCGAGGAATAAGGGATAAGAGGCAAGTCTGTCATAATAGAGAGACTGTTTTACCAAATTATACTCTTATTGGCATAAGCTCTCTTACAAGAAGCATGCATGAATGGATTTTTAGGACTGGCACAAGGAAAGTCTTAGTCTTTGCTGCTTGCCATATATTTTCATTTAGGCGGAAAATTGTTATTAAGAAAGTTAGTGTGAGTTAGGGGACTGTAAAGTGGAAACAATACAATATTTATTACATGAATAGGAAAAGCATAGGAACTTGGGACATAAATACGATTAGCTTGTTTATGAGGCTGTCTTGCAGAGTGGAACTGAGGAAGTTTGTGAGGCAATTGCAAAAGGGTGAGATCAGATAGGTTCATAATTTTCGCTGGAGGCCTTAAGTCCATCACATAAAATGCTATAGATAAAATATAGAGGTTTTGTTTTAATGAATTTGAAGCTGTAACAGTTTTCTTGCAGCTTAGTTGAAAAGTGTTGTCTGTTATGAAGCCACCCCCTCCATCTGTGTTGGAGGGCGTAGAAAAGTTATTGTAGCAATAAAAAAATGTGATTTGTTCAATAAACACAGCTTGGCCATTTCAAGGACTTTGGAACATGGCTAAAGATTATTTCTTAGTATAATTTGTATGTGATGACCATCAAAACTGGCTTCTCTGGTTTAAAAAAAAATGTGACATATTGTCCTGTCTTTTAACACAAGTGGCAACACTAGTTCTTATTTTCACAGCTGAAGGAAAAGGAAAAGGGGGAAAAGGAAATATAAAAGGAAAAAGGGGAGTAGTATCCATAGATATACATAATAACAGAATGCAAAGAATAAATGAATTTATGTTTCTATGAACACCAGATAGTATCATTTAAAGTATTTCTACATTGCAAGGCCTCAACTGCTGTAATAAGCTTAGTGACTGTACTGAAAGCAAACTCCTTTCTGGCAACTTTTCCAGCTCTACATCAAACACTGTGTTGGGCAGCGTGCAAGACCCAGTTTCTGCAAAACGCCTTCGCCAGGACGTCTTGCTAAGCCAGGCAGCCTTGCGAGTGCCCCAAGTGTCCGGTGAGTGCCCGAGCTTGAGTGGGTGACCCTGCGCTGGGAACTGTGGTGGCACAGCAAGTGCAAAATTCAGATTGCTACTCAATTTGTTTGGTCAATTGAATAGCAGGTATTGCTGTGATTAGTACACTAAGTCAGTGCTTTGAATAGTATATCCCTTTATTAAAAAAAATCAGAGTGTTGGTAATATAGATAGTATCTAAGCAAAATTCAATATTATTACAAGGTTGTTGGCAAAACCTTTTCCCCAAGAGCCAGGGTTTTCCACCTAAAATTGTTTGTGTACTTGTTGAGAAATTTGGTGAACTTTATTACCAATTTTGGCTTTGCCTAAGTATGGTTTATCAAGAAAAAAATTCTCTAATAGTTTCCATAACTGTTTTTAATTGTCTGTTTTATTTTACAACACAGCACTGATTTGTTTTAACAAATAAGTTTTTTTCAGAGATTTATTGCTTAAAATTTGGGGTTATTTTGGGCAAAAACAATAACTGAGGAAGAATTACTTTGTTTCTAACAAACCACTGATAATAACACTAGCAAGTTCTGTTCTATGAAAGTTCAATTATATGGCTTCTCTCTGAGGTGCATAAATCTTTACTGTAATAAAATCAGTTACAAATATTTTTTTTCAGCCTATGTTCACAAAGGTCTTCACAATTTTATAAAATCTCTGCCTTTTCTAGTTCATGGCAATAAGTTGCTTGGCACCTGCAGCAGATTTTAATGTGCTAAATCCATACAATTTTCCTTTCACCTCTACCCAGTTGTCTCCTTTCCCTCTCTTTCTTCAAAAATACACTTAATGATCTTCTTGGGCTGTTTAGAGGAGATCCAATATTGGTTTTAAAATTTTAGTCTGCTGCTCTTAGGAAATAGTTCCATTGTGTAGCTTTTTCCAGTGGCACAGGCAATACACCGGTTTTACAGCACATACACATTTTTAACTAAAAATTGATGTGAGGGAGCAAGTACATATGAAAATGTCTTATTCTGCACTGGTGACAAATGTTGTGGTTGTGTTGCAAGAAACTTTTTGGAAACTGAATATCTGAGTTTAAACTGTAACCAAGTTACTTATTTGGCAAAATGCATACACAGTTACATCAGTATCAATATCTACTACAATGGACTGGGTTATAAAGTTACCAATATTCAATTGCTACTCTGGAATTAACAAACTGTAATGAAGAAGCACATTCTGAAATATGGAATAAATTCAGGATTCTTCGATGTTTAACTGAATATGAAATACAATTTATTTTCTAGAGCGTGCGTTACAAGAGCAGCATAAACCATAATGAAATCCCTAAGAAGAGCAGTTGTTTCCAGATTAAGAACAAAAAACTTTCTCTAATGACATAGTGTTCATTTATCTGTGCCATTCTATAATAAGAAGGATTAATAACATTTTTACATACTTTTCCATCTTTGTGTAGACCACTGTGCCTTTTTAATAGCGTCTCATGTCAGTTGAGGGTCTAACCATGGGAATTTCTAGGCAACTGAAACTGGATTATTGAGCTGAGAGTGATTACATTTCTGCATAATAAAATGAGGCTTTCAGTAAGGGAAAGAAATGTGTAAAAATTCTTAGAAATATTCTGAAAAGGAGGTCCATGTAGCCTAAATTCTACTTATGTTTATTGAATGAGTGTTTCCCTATTTCTAATAACATTTCTTTCTTCACTAGGAATTAAAATGAAGAGCAGAAAACAAGAGAATATGTCAAAAAACTTCTTTCGAAGCCTTACTCAAGGAAATGTCCCACTGGATATTAAATCAAGGACATCAAAAAATCTTCATGTTTCCAAGAAAAAAGATAGGATTTAGTTCTGACTTCATCCATATTTCACACAGCACTGTTGGATAGCAAATGAGAATAGGATGACTTGCATTTTCCTTTTGTAAATAGCTTCAAAAATTTTGTGATAGAAATGTTAGAAAAACCATTTTGATAATTTTTTTTTTAAATTTTGCATTTTAAAAATTACTTGAAATTTTAAAATTTACTTTGTTGTAAATGTTCCTGTTTTGTTTTTTCAATTTAATTCAGTTGTAAATATGTTTTTATGCTAATTACTTCAAATAAAATTTTGATTTTTTTTTGAGAGCAATATAGTGTGAAACGTATTTCTAACAAAAATATTCCTTCTCTTACAGAAAATGTCTAAATTAATTTTGAAAAATATTGTTATAAGTACATGTAGTTTATAAGGTGTCTTCTAGGAAAGGATTACTATTCAGAGACAGAGCAATTAATATATGGTTGTACTGTAACCTTGCCATCCTGCCCAGCCTTAGCCATGTGATTCTGGTGTTTGGTCTGTGCAAATGCAGGTGTGTGAATTTCCCCAGTGTTAGGGGCAGCAGAGGAAAAAGTCCAATAAGTAGTTTGAGTGGTCTCAGACAGCTGTCTGAAGTAAAGAGCTTCCATCCTGATCAGTTCAGTAATATCAAGGATGCTCCAGCATTTATCAGAGGCTGCTGAAGAAGGAAATGAGAACTGCCTGCAAAAGCTTTCACAGGACCACTTGTGGAAGGAGCAGACAGTATTGCAGAAGCTGTCTTCATTGGGCAAGTTCAAAGAGTAAGAAATAATTTCTTAAGAAATAGGAGTTCCCAGTTGAAAATATTGAGACAAGAGGAATTTAATCCTCCCATTTGCATTTTAAAAGGAGTATAGATGATAGAGTTGTGGTGAGCTTGGGATCATGCTGGTAATGTAATGAGAGAGAACTGAGAAAATATTAGCCATGGCAAAGGCTTGTTTGAAGCCTGAAAACTAGAATGTGGGGCTTGTCCGCATAGCAAGGTGATGTAATTCCAATAGAATGAAGAGGGAGGGTCACTTTAATACTTCCCTATCATAATGAACAGCAAGATTTTAGAATTAATTTTAGTTTATGATTTTGGCACCTGATACAGCTAAAGTTGTAAAGACCATTTTTGATTTTGGGGATTTTTTTTTTTTTTTCAAATTCTCAGTGTTTAATATAAAATGTACACAGGGAGCTTCTTTTGTTGATATCACATGTGCAAGAGGCATGTTGGGTTTTGCTTATGTAGCTGTAACGTTCATTGCTCTTGTGGCATGTAAGACTTACACATAGATGTTCATAGCAACCCTGAAATGTTTTTAGACAAGCTTGTGCATGCACCATTTTGATATTCAGTCAAAACATAAAACCGATGAATCTCATCTTTTCTTAATGTGTTTGACATACCCTTGAGTGGAATTGGTTCAATTGCAACATTTGCAGGGACTAAAAAAAAAAAATTGAGGAAATTAAAAAGTGACATGACAAGTGATTCGATCAGAGGTTGATTATACATTTGTTAGCTAGGTGTGTATTTACCATTTATAACTAGCATAAATGAAATGTTTCCAGAGATTGTAACAGATTGAAGCTGGATTTTTGTGTTTCAGATTGCTATTGAGTAATATTCTGCGTAATAATTGTACATGCATTTGTTTTCTTATATACTGTGTACGCATCTTGACTTTGTAAGCAGAAAGTGCTTTGCAGCACATTCCACACACATTGCTGGCACAAAACTTTTCATAGCTTTTCATTGCCTAACAAGTTTTTTTTGTCAGATTGCCAGTTAGGTAGAAAGCAAAGTGTATTTGGGAAGCAGTGGAGATATGATATAGCCCATCTCATTTTCTTGCCAATCTAATCTGACTGCCACCTGCTAGCTTGTCTCTGCAAACTAATTTAAGTTACAGCATTTATCTGAAGTACACATTTCATTGATTTCACTGTTGTACCATGCAGGGTTAAATCATGACAGTGGTGCAAGTGTGGAAAGGATGTTAAAGATCTTGTCCCACTGGGTAATTCTTACATGCAAAGGCTGCAGGGTGTAGTTTGTACTATTGCTCATTCACTTGTTTATTGCCATTGCAGGACAGTGAGTTTATAGGAGTCATCTGAAGCACACAAGCTTGGGAAGCTGTGGGTATTTGTTACTGGGGAGGGAATTGGGTACAATTCCAGGAGAAAGAGCATGCAGAGAGCAATATTGGTGTCAGGCTCTAGAGGCCGAGCCATTTCTGGTGGGCTCTACACCTTCATTCCCATTTTGCAAAACGTTATTTTCGTTACTAAGTACACACGAGTAGCAAGGATTTTAGTGACTCCTTTTGAGTAACAACCTTCAGCTGTGCGTGTGGGCCTGCACAGCTGTGCTTCAGTGCATTGTGCTTTGTGCACAGGCGTGGTGAAAGCCAATCAACTCAAAAATCACTTCTGTTGATTTTTACGGAATTGTAACAACCTGGTAATTAACAAAGACTTGTGCAAACGTATATCTAAAGACAGCTGGAGATTTCAACAGGTGTAAGGCCCTGATCACTTTGCTAATGAGGCCTCTTAAAAGGCCTTGCAATGGTTCGTGTACTCTGAGTTGGACATGTGGGAGAAATACTGACAAGATACTCTCAAGAGGCCAGAACAACACAAAATCTTACTGGCAAAATCAAGGAACTTTGGCAAAATGTTTTGGTACAACATTCACTGCGCATGAAACACTTCTCGCAGCATTAACTAGGCCTATTCAACTCAGCAAACTTAAAATCGAATGGGCTTACAAGTTACTCAAGAAATTCCAAGAAGAGGGAATTAAAAGAAAGAAAAGATACAGAAGAGCACACATTACCAACTCCCGGGTTCCTGTGGTGTTCAGATAGAAACTCCAAGATGAAGGTAGGTCAAGACAAATGCTTTGCCTTGTGTTCGGCCTTAAATGCCTCTGGGCCTTTCCCCCGCTGGGCCTTGTGCTCATTTGGTCACTCGGGACTGGCTTGGGGGCTGGGGGCAGTTCACCTGCCCCATCCCAAAGTGTCTCAAAGCTGACAATATTTCTGACGATGGGGTCTGGGAAATGCTGTGATTCTTGGGGCTGCACTTTGGTGATCCTCGTGGGTTGCTCCCAACTCAGAATATTCTGTGATTCTATGGTTAGGATCACACGCAAAATAATTATATCTGCTGTCCTGTCAAACTGACACCTGAACTTGACCGGATTATTAGAAAAAGTCATTCATGGTGGTGGAAGAAGTTTCCATAGCAGTCTGAAGATAATGAGGCATCAGCTCATGTGAACTAATGTTTTGGGATATCCTCTACTGAGGCAGCTGAGGCTCTTGTACTTGCAAGTTTGGGTACTTTGGCTGCAGAAGACAGCAGGTACTATTTGGAAGCCTGACAACACAATGCAAAAATAGATTTCTGTTCTCATTAGTTTTTGTTCATTTTGAATTTTTAAAAATTCAAGTCTGTAAACAGGCGTGGGGAAATTAGTTTTAACAACTAGAGAAAGTAAACATTCTTAGAAAATTCATCCACTGGAGGTGTAAAATTTGTAGTGTTCCCTGCAGGAAATTCCAAGAACTGATTTAATAGAGAATAGATGTAATGGTAAATGGCCTATTTAATTTTTCTATGTAGTACTCTTGAAAAAATGATTCCTTCTTTCCCTGTTGTTTTAAATGTAATTGTGCTGCATGCATTAGGTCCAGAGGTTTTATGTAGCATGACTGTTGCACATCTAAGATCTACAAGGGAGTGATTGAATCTAGCAGTAGAATAAATCACGCTGTAAAAGAACTTTAAAACAATTTCCATTTTGTGTTTGAATTTTAGTCTGCTTCATTGCTGGCATTATTTTTAACTGAATATTTGTAGTTCTATTTCACAAAGTACTACAGTAAGATAGTGAAAACACTAGCTAGCAAATGTACAAAGAGACTACTGTACCTTGCATTTCATGAAGCAGTTATTTCATTTACTTAAAGATGTCTCCAAAAAGAAAAGGTCTTCAGCTAGACTAATTTTTCATATAATAGCAGTTCTGTAGTCTGAAGGAGACTGGGAAAGCCATGCATGAGTTAACTGTATGATTAACATGAAACATATTTGTATTGAAATTAAATAGCTAAATTCCTATGGTTCATCCCAAACTGCATCAAGACAGTGACATAAGGGAAAACAGTCTTTAAAAATTAAAAAATTACCATTGTAATTAGAGGCTTGATCATGTGTAGATCCAATAGTCCCTCCTGACACCAGGATGCAGATTATACTTCTAGACACCAAAAACAATGCCTGAGCAGCACACAGGTGATGCCTCAAAGTTTCTACATCACTCTCTTAACATGCTCACATGCTGCAGCTTTTGTAAGTAGGGGTGGGGGGGGAAAATCACTATTTAACGTGGGAAGGGGAGGGGAAACTAGAACTAAAAATGTTTAAAATAATCTGGGCAGATAAATGCTGAAGCTGTTCACCAGAAGTATCTATCAAATCAGACTTTGTGGGGAAGGGCAAGGAAGGGAACAAATACTTAAAAAGTAAAGGAGAAGGTTAGAAGTCAAAATCTGAATCTTTCAATATTGGAAGTAAAAATGTAGAGTCTGCTTTTATATGAGAAGAACAAAAATAATTTTAAATTAAAAAATCTTAAAATCATTTACTAATAGTGAAAGTTAGTAATTAAATAATTCACCTGTCTAAGGGCTGGTGCATAGTGGCTCAGTAAAAAAGTAATCAAAGAGAAAATTGAACTGGAGGTGTTTTTAATGGTAAACATAACTAAGCACTGGAACAAGTTGCTTGTGTGCCTGTCCAGTCTCTGTCCTTGGAGGTGTCAAGAAAAACTGGACAAAATTCTGTGTGACTTAATCAGTGCTGACCTTGCTTTGAGCATTGAACAACTTTGAGGCAGAGCTAGATGAACTTTCCAAGCTTTCTTCCCACTTGAATGATTCTATGATTCAAAAGAAAGGACAATATTGTCTCAAACTGAAGATCAAATAAAAGATATTTTATAGACAGTTTTTGTAAGGAGTACTAATAGAGCTGTCTCACTATACATTAGCACTAAAGGTCAAATTTAGAACAGCTGAATATATTTATGAAATAATTATGTGAAACCTATTGCTAAGAATTCTAAGAATTCTATTGCTTAGAATACTAAGTTGTTCTTAGAATCATTACTTGTAAATAGGCAATATTGTTCTTTTGGTTTGGTTTGTTCAGTGGGTTTTTTAGAAGCTCTAGTATTCTCTACAAGAAATAAAGAATGTAATGAGAAACCTGTTAGAAAACATGGTCTGGATGTCTAATGGTCTAGTCTTTCATTAGAGGGAAGTCATGTCTCACCAAACTATTAGATTGCTCCACAGACTCAGCTCATAATTGAGCTACGACTGTGCAGGGTAGTCCACTTATATTTTCAAAACCTGCCAGAAGATAACTCAGGGTAACTATTAAGGAAATAAAACTGCTTTTGAGGACAGGTGGGAGGATCCACGGATGAGTTAATTTGTGGTTTAGAAGTCAAAACCAAAGGGTAGGAATACATATTCAGTTTTTAAAACAGAGGATAGAACGCTGGTGCAGTCCCGGTAAGTGTGCTAGATCCATGGGGTTTAATATTTTCACAAATTATTTCAAGAAGTGGTTCTGAGGCACACTGACAAAAAATATAGATACTGCATTATTCAGTTAGCTGAAACAAAAGCTAACTGTGAAGATTTGGAGGTGCATGTCAGTTGCTGAAGGACTGGGCAATAAAATAATGAATGAAACTCAATGTCAATGAATGCAAAATAATGCACAAGGAGGAAAACAGCCCAAACTGTCCATACATGGCAATGGGTTCTCAAATGGATAGTATTACTCAGGAAAGAGACCTTGGAGTTATTGTAAAAATGCCATGAAAACATCGTCGCTGCATTCAAAATAGCACAAAAATGAATAGAGAACAAACCATTGTGTAAATTCCCTGCCTGAATCTTGGTGTTGTCCTACCCATTTCAAATAAATGTAGTTGAATAACAAAGGGTATAAAGATGGATGAGAGGAGCAATTAAAGTAGTGAACAGCCTGAATGACAGTAATCTAGTTTTGGAGCACTTCACCATGGAAAGTAAGTGATTGAGGAGTTATGACTAAGGCACACAAAATAACGAGTCATGGGAAAAGGGACCAGGCAACAATTATTCACCATTTCTTACTGTATGAAAGCTAAACGGCAGGTTCAAAACACATGAAATTTCTTCTCTGCACAGCATATTTGATGACAAAGTCTAGAATTTAAAATGTGATGGATGTCAGAAGATTTGAGTTAAAAACTGATTACGCAAATCTGTGAAGAAATGGTTACAGGGAGCTATTGAACACAGAGGGTATGCTCACCATCATTCTAATATTTGGTTCTGATTTTTCCTTTACTATCTGCTGAGGGGTGTTAGTGAAGAGAAGAGACAGGGCTTACTGGACTTTTAACTCCAGTGTTTCTAGCCTGAGTTTTTCCCTAAGTGCTTAATGCCAAGAGGGAAGTCTTCCTGCCATCCTGTGTGGTCAACAGAGAAAAAGAGGGTGGAAGAGACTCAGAATGGAAAGCTGGCTTGGATTCTTTTGGCAATACACTCACCGGGCAGGGAAGTCTTGTTCCTAGAGGACCTTCAAGTTTGGCACTCTGGACATCTCCTCCCAAGTGAAGTTTAGGTTTACTCTTCATATACGGTGTAAATTTATGATAATGCACCCTAATGAAGAATACATTGAAGTTTCTGACCTTTTAGCATATTTTGGGCATCTTTCTCATATTTGAAGTCTTAGATGAGAGTCTACCCTAGTCGAGATGAAGAGGTTCAGGAGCCATCATGGGCACCAAGTGGTAGGTGCAGGGTAATGGCTTCCTGTAAATTATGAATTCGTGCTACGGAGAGCGATAGAAAAAAGCTACAACAATCCAAAACAAACTCCAAACAAAACAAAAAAAACAAAAAACAAAAAAAACAAACCAAAACAAAAAAACCAAAAACCAAAACAAACCAAAAAAAAAAGGAAAAAAAAAAAAACCAAAAAAAATCCCACCCAAAAAACCCCCCAAAAAACAAAAAAAAACCCCACACCAAACCAGAACCTAAATGTATTTCAATATTTCTATAAAATTTGGAAACACTGATTTTCATCTTTCTTCATAATGTTCTTGCATAGTCTGGCTTTGCTTTTTCATCTGGTTCACACTTTGTCTTCCCTCCAGCTGACCTTTAAATCATGTATTTCCTAGTCTTCCCAACATTCTGTGACACTTCTTCTGCTCTTGTTCACATGAAAGAGAAAATATATGTTGAATTTCTGAAAGATACAGGAAGATTAATTTTGTGATTGCTTTAGGATATTTCATTTTAGACTCATTGAGACATTAAAGGTTAAGAAATTTTTAAGCGCTGAAGATTCCATTGGAAAGTTTTAAAAGCTGTACTGCCTTCATACAATTCATACATCCAGAAATTGAAGGTGCTATGGAAACTTGCTGAGATATGATAAAATATATTGAAATTAGAAATTATATTGAAATATATAGAAATTTTCCTAATTAATCAATTTCCATTCTTCAGAATGCTGTTCTGGTTTTTGGCCAGACTGATGGGTCCCTTAAAACAGTAGGCTCATCATCCACAACAAACTTGAAATTTCAAGTCCCTCCATTTCTGAAGCTTGATATTCAAAAGATGTTGAACATGTGCAACATTTTACATTCACGGCAGCAACTGGTGGAATCAGGCTCTTTCCTCTGAACATATAAAAAGGCTTTAAAAAACCCTTAGCTTTTGGAAAACTCAGAACCTTAGACTTTCAAAATTGGCAAACAAAATTAGCTGACACTCTGAACATTTTGGCTTTTATCTTAAATATTCTGTTTCCCTTGTGTAAAATAGTGATAAAAATATTCTCTAACTTCAAAAGGGTGTTGGGACGATCAGTTCATTAATGTTTTCAAAGAATTCAGATGCTGTAGTGAAATCACCATACAAAATCCCATAAGGAAATTAATAATTCTGTATTCATTGTAGGCTTTGGGTTATGGTAAGTCAATAACACATAAGATTATATACTGCATGAGAGGGGTATCAAAAAGAATATTTTTTCAGTATTCTTCCCTTCTCTGAGTGCTGTCCACTCGAGGCTCTCCATGTGTCAGGAGCAGTAGAGAAAGCACTGCTGAAACCATGGGGAAAGTCATCTGTAGGAATGGACAATCAGAGATACATTCGTATTGCACAGGCACCCTTAAAAATGTAATTTTTATTTGGCAGTCAAATATTCTCTTAGTATAAAATTTAGCTAGCGCTGTTAATGTGTTTTCAAGTGACCGAAACATATTTGTTTAATCATCCACTGAGAGAATCCTGTTGATACAGCTTAAAAGCAGCCCTACACTTTTTGAACCTAACACTTCGTATTTCAAGTACCTGTCAGAGAGCTTTACACAGCACACAGTGACGGCAAGGAATGAAGATTTCTGGAAACAACATGGCAAATGCATTATAATTGCTGTCATGAACCTGAGGATGCGATTAAATCAGATAACTTGGGGATTTACAGATTTGGCAATACCAAACTTCTTTCTTTCATGAAGTAAAAAAAAATAAGCCACGCAGAATTGTTCAAATTATTCAGAGCTGTCAGAGCTCTAAATATTTAAGCAGGAACTCCAGTTAACAGCTGTACTGATTCCAGTCCAGCTGCTGTAACAGAAGATGAAAGCAGAAGGCTGATAGGAATCTAGAAGTGGATGGAACAAAGCTGCACAGTTTCTGTAACCTTATTCAATATCTCCTCTAAACGTGTACACTTAAATAACAAAGAATGGAGGAAAACATTAAGATTAGTGGAAATGGGTAGGTTTATTAATCCATGTGGTCAGCACATCCCTCAGCTGAAGGAGCAAGGCTGCAGAAGCTGATGCTGTGGGAGCTCAGTCTGGCACAAAAAACCCAAA
The DNA here is from genome assembly GCA_013397895.1 of Origma solitaria. Taxonomy (NCBI): domain Eukaryota; kingdom Metazoa; phylum Chordata; class Aves; order Passeriformes; family Acanthizidae; genus Origma; species Origma solitaria. Next base: position 324,179 of record VZRL01001023.1, read on the forward strand.
AAAGACAAATTCATTTGGCAGTTGCATGAAGATATCAAAACAGTCATTCATATAGAAATTTAATTTCTTGAACTATTACATTTAGGCAATCTAGCCAATTAGGTGCTCAGAACTGGAGTGAGAATTTAAGAAGTATATATTTACTGGGCAAATTCAGAGAGGTTCAAGTTCTGTGTGTTTGTGAACACTGTCAGCTGTCAGAAGAAAGAAAAGATCTTTGCTGGACAATGCTATGCTGTGGCAGAACAAGTGGATTTTCATCTGTAAGGCAGGCTCTAAGGATTGTGAAGAAGGGTATTAGCACCTGCCAATTTTCAGTAATAGAGATGTCGAAAGAAAAAAGGGAGGAAGGAAAAGGACAAATTTGAAACCAAGAGTTTTTGTTGCAATATTTATTTCTCTATGATTCAAATTTTTTTTCTTGTGAAGGCAAAATATGTGTTCTTTTAAATTGTACGCTCTACAATAACAATGGCTGTATAATGCATCCTTACCAAAATACACCACTGAATCCAGAGCTGAAAGAGTAAAATTGGGAGTCCATGTGTCCTAATTTAATTTTCTCTTTGGGGGCTTAAATTTTTATTTAATTTTTACTAAATTATGTTATAAAAAGATTAGCCCAAAAGAAACTCTTAACTTTTTCAGTTCCTAAGGGGAACCTGAAGCAGAAAAGGGAACATGCTTTCTAGATGTTGTTCACTTTTAGGAAGAGAATTAGATCATCTAAGACACTGCCCCTACAGTTTCATGCACAATTAATCTCTTTGCTCTCAGCATTGTTGTTTTCTAAAAGAGTTTTAGTGTTTCTTTTTCCACACAAAACAATCTCAGTTACCCAGAAAATATTTTTACGTGGCCTTTATTTGAATTATGTAAAGCGTCACATTCATTAACAAATAAGCACCAAAATATAACACCAAATAAATTAATCTTAAAAAGTTAATGAAATTGGTAGTGGAAGTTAACGAAGGGAGAATTAATTTTTATTCTTTAAAACCATGCAATAAATTAGTGTCTATCCATGGCTAGGCATTTCTGGAAGTGTTTAGATATAACTTTAAGATAGACTTGGAACAATGTCAATTTCCTTCTAAAATTTGTAGGGGAAAAAAGTAAATATATCATTACTTGCTTCTATTATATCCACAAGGTAATGAAGCAAGAGATTAAAAAAGGCTGCCAGACTACCACTAGGGTTTTTTTCAACACACAATTTTTAGAAAGCCTGTGTGGTAAAACAAAGAACTAACACAAACAGTTGGATGGGGCTTCTGGGGAGAATGGAGGTGATAAAATGCACAACTGTTCCTACAGCCGCACTGTGTACGCTGCCACTAACAATGTTACTGCTGTTGACAGATATTACTCTGAGAAGGTGTTAATGCTTTCAGGCATATGCTAAGCTATTAACCCATGTTTCTTCCTTTTTATCCTTTAGAAATCCATAGGAAACTGGCATACTAGGGCAGAAGAATCTGCTTTCTTCTTTAATCAGACTTTAATTCTTTCCTCTTTGAAAACATATCAATTGTTACAGGGAGAAAACATCCTTAATTCCTGCTCTCGCTTAATGCAGGAGTAGGCAAGGACACGCTGTCAGGTCTTCATTTGGGTCTTTGGGAGGAAATTTCTCCATGCAAGCAGCGAGGAGTCCTCAGCTGCTCCACTGCTCCCTGCTTTTCTCTGCAGGCAGGAGCTGACAGGGGTTAGCTCAGGCCACCGCGCAGCTTTTTGCTCGTGGCCCTTGCGCTGTGTGTTGGACCATGAGCGATGCTGTACTCTGATCTCCACCACGTCTAGACAGATATTCATAATGAAATAGATGTCTGGATAATGAAGCAGACTTTCACAGTCCTAATGGGATTGAAGCCTACAGGGGCTGGAAAAAGAGCAACTTGCGTTGCACCCTCCTGGGCTGCTGGATTTCACAGGTAAGATGAGCATGGGCAGTCAGGCTGGCTTTGCTTTTAACCTCACCTTCTCCCCACGTGCTCAGCCCCACTTGACCTGATTTGGGCTCTCAAGGCTCAGCTCTGTGGAGGGTTGCACAAGCGTTTTGACTGAAACAATCAGGAGAACTTTTTACAATCCTTAATCTCACCAAAAATTCGCCAGAATAGAGGGGTTACTTTCATAAACAAATTTCAGTTTTTAAATATTGCGTACAGCCATGATCTAATGAATGATGGAACGTATCTTTACTAGCATATTTTAATGCTCCTTGGCATGTGGAAATCCTTCCCAACTAAAGAGCGACTGTAGCTCCCAAAGGCTACCCTCTTATGCTTCAGGAGTGCCTTGAAGCACTAGGTCAGAGTGGAAGATGTTTGTATGAGTGCTAGCAGTGGCAAGAAGCAGGGGGGAGAGTGCAGGCAACTGCTTTTTGTTCTTAACAAAATTGGACAGTAAAAGAGAGTACATCGCTAATGTCAGGAACAAGCTACAAGGCGTTCTCATAATCAGAGTACAGAAGAATTGCTGTGGAACAGAATTAGAGACAGTGAGACAGTGGAAGTCATGGTCATTTCATCCTCATTCTCATTTATATGCAGAATGGCTCCTTGGTTCTTTCTATATTAAGAAAACCTGAAAGCTTTAGGGGTTTGTGAAATTTTTTAAATAATTATGGAAATCTTCAGGCATTTCTCTCGTGGTCTTTTCAGGAAGCAGCATCGGGGTGCTTTGGGGTCCCTTTTTCACTGGCTCTCCCTGAGAGGAGCCCAGGTGCCAACTGCACCTAACCCTGCCTGTGCTGAACGCCACCTCCAAGCCAAGAGAGCTGCCAGGAGCTCCCTAAAGTTAAACAATGTTCGTGGGGCACTCATGTTCGAAGTTTCCCTGCTCGGTGCTGCCAAAGCAGCCCCAGAGCCTCGGCGTAGAAAACTTGCAAATGTATTCAGCAGGCATACATTATGCAGTTTCCCTTGTAACTGATGACCTTTCATAACATACCTGTGTGTTGGGCATTCGTCTGCTGTAATGTGATACAGAACTCATGTAAGTGTATCTCTACAAAACCCATTAAATAATATATGGGCCTATAGAAAAAAGTATAACAAAGGGAGGGGGTATAGATTCATAGCCTCCCTTGCCATTTTTTTTAATGAAGGTAAAATTCTAATTTGTCAGTATTTCAAATACTAATTTCTAAAATTCTTCTAAAATTCAAATAATTTTTAAAATTAATTTGCCAAAAAGTACATTTTCAATATGTCAAAGTGTATAAACATATTTTATAATATTCACAAACATATGTATAGGTTTAAAAGATATAAAATTAAGGCAACAACAGACTAGAATGCAAAACTTTGAGATTCTTTGTATTTAGATAGTTTTTCAGAAATTCCTTTTTGAGGATTTTTTGATCAGCCCTTAATGTACGCATGTAAAAGAATATGCCCTGTGCATTTCCCGTAGCATTTACCATAATCATGTGCTTAAAGACAGGAACCTTTCTGAAGTCTGCAGCTATACTAATAGCATTTCAGTCGATAGAACTGTTTACACTGGATGAAATATTCCCTGTGATTAATGGGGCATCCACTGACATGAATTTACTGATAAGATATATCACAAAAAAACCATGCGAAACAATATTTACATTTTGGACTACTTTTAGAGGCAAGAAAATGTTTCATCTTGGGCAGGTTGGCATAAATAACATGCATTCAGCGTTAGGAAAGAATGTTGCAGTAAAACAATTCAGGTATTTGTATTAACAGTGTTTTAATCCTTTACTGTGAATTCTTCTGCTCTTTGGTATACCTATAGAGGAGCTGTTACGGGCCCTTATGATCTGATTTTTTTCTGAAATTCTACATACATTATCAGAGTATGCTTGTATAATGAACTGAATTATATGTATTTGGGCTTTAGCACTGTGTAAATAGTTTGAAGATATAGCACACTCGTAAAATTACATACTGACATCATTGGCAGAATGTTAATTCATTAACACTTATTGAAAGGACTGCATTTAGTTGATTTTGTGGAGACTAAAAGGACCTTGAAGGAAATCTGTCAGTTAAAATTCCGAACTGTGATTTGCAATGCACAGCAGAAGAACAGGGATAAGCTAAGCAAGAAGCATAACCTATGGAAGACAGGAAAATGCTCCATCTAAATCTACAATGGGGCATGGAGGCTTATCCTCTTGTAAATTAAATATTTGATAGCATTAATGCGTGAGCCAATCCTACTCCACTGAAATTTCTATGGCCTTATTTGTCTCATTATTTTAACTAGAGAAAATAGTATCCAGCCTCAGCTGGGGCAGTTATTTTAATTGGGTGGAATTACTGCAGTGAGCAGAATCAAAGCAAACGTGGAAAAATTTTTGGAAGTGCAACACGTATATGGTCTCTTCTTGGTTGTGTTCCCCACCTGGTTTTCTTTTAATGAGGGTATTTTTCATTGCCATTAAGCAAAGCCATCATAAAACAGGTGTCTTATGTCTGTCATCATAAAAATAGGTGTTTCTTTCAAAATCTTCTTAAATGTCAAAATCAAATTTTTCATTAGTACTGTGATCTCTTTATTTGGCCATAAAGAAAAAATACTTTTTAAAAAACAGCTAAATTGCTAGTAAGTTTTGATGTAGTTAAATCTTTTCAATGATGACTGCTTGACTTCTGTCCTGTCTTCTTATCTCATACTGGGAGGTATTTCAGAGGATGTTCCAATTTTCTAATCTTCAGTCCCTATGCAAACACAGTTTTCCAGGAATTTTAACATCTTTGTATACTGGATTTTTTTGTTTCCTCTTAGAAGAGAAAAAGGGGCTGATTTCTTGTCTTCTTGGCTACTATGGGAACCTTGGTATGCTTGTAAGTGTCCAATACTGTTTAAGTACGATCCTTCTGTGTGGTCTAATAGCATTCTTTGTCGTCTTTAATCAGAATATTTGATAATCATCAATAAATTCTTGACAATGCATCAATAAAACTGACATCTCCCTTTATCTGCACTGTAATAAATATTCATATAGATAAATGCTGACTTTTGACAGCATATTGGGTCAGCCCTAGTTATTTTTAACTTGGGTGTCGGATTCCAGACTCAATTTAAGAATAAAAAGGGGATTTATAATAACTGCTGTTTGTGCTGGGAGATGGATAGTTGATGCCTTTGGTTTGACCCTTTGTTCTTGTCAGAGGGATACAGCACCTGCACTTCTCAGTAATTTCACTTTGTGGGAATAAGTATATCACACACTGCTATAATTGTGAACTGTTGCGGCTATGCAAATTCTGGTTTGAACTTGCTAAGAAACAAGTTTTTAAGTTTCAAAGTATTTAATGATTGCATGATTTGGTCTCTTTTGTGTGCACCAGCTGTGATCTCGCCTGATAGGATTTGTCTTTCTGTCTCTTATTTGACTGTGTCTTTGGGACAAATTACATCACTTGGTTTTGCCATACCTTCCCTAGTGGCCCTCTGCCTTTGTGTTTGGCGTTTTTTTGGAGGAAGACGACAGCATTGACTGCCTCTTTCTGAGGCTGACATGTTCTAAGCCCTGAAGTATATTCTGTTCCATAAACTTCTTTCTAGAATGAAATAATAACTTTTTGCTCTTCTTGTGTGGAGACCTTATTAATGTAAGCAAAATTGTATATATGTATATTATTTCTGGAGGTGAAATGTTGCTTGGCAGAGCTAACAAAAGTCCGTAGAAGACCAGACCTTTAATGTATCAACAATGTATTTTCCTAATTTATTATAAGTACCAGTCCCTGTCTCCCAGAAGCAGAAAAAGCTCTGTAAGAAGGAGATCTTTACAAATGGCCAAATATAAGTGGGGTTTTGTATTATCTTTTATAAGGCCAAGGTAGGAATATTGGATGTATTAAGGGAAAACAGATACTTGATAGACAGAAAGTGAAATGTGCATCAAGAATTCTTGTATTTCAAAAGATGTGATGAAATCCTGGTATGAGGAAAAGGCTTTCTAGGCAATGCTTTTATTGTGTCTTTCACCACAGTATTCACTTTGCTAGTACTCAAATTTATTATATATTCTAGAATACCAAATGTATAAATTTGGATTTTAAACAATATATTTTCTGTAAGTAGTGCCAGCTCTAGTGGACAGGTGCCTGTACTACTTTTAAAAGACTGTACTGGCAATCTTTGAATTTGGTTCTCATCAGAATTCAACTTACTCTGCCTAGCTGTTGTACACTTATTTTTCTTTTCTTTTCCCCTTATTTAAGGGAATATTCTACACATGTATTAACTGCCAGTAATTCTTTTCAGAATAAAAGTAAAAATCACTGCTTCTTTAAACTGACAACTAGGAGGCGAGAATGAGAAACATCTGAGCTGAGGAAAACCTGCTCTCTTCTTTTTAGGATGCCTTTTTAATGCTGGGACAGGTATACTTATCTTTGGGTTTGGCCATGAGATATAAATTCAGTCTTTCTAAGCTGTGTGAGACAGCTAAGACAGGCCTGCTTACCCTCAAATTTATCATGCATCCTAGAGATGTGTAAAACCCAAGTCTTTGTCTCAAGCAATATGTGTAGGAGCATAATACAGATGAATCCTAATTTCCAGTATCCCAATTAATAATTTAGTAATTTGCTGAAGCACTAATCCAGTATATTATGGGTTTACTGTTAACTTTGATTCAACAGCCAAATAAAGGCTGTTGAAGATGTCTTGGCTCCCTCATTTGGACATTGGAATGCTAGGACACTCATTTTATCTGCTGTCACTAAATGACCAAAGGAAGAAAAACTGCAGCATTTGAAGATCTTTGCTTGCCAGCAGAATGACCAATGGAAATTAAAAATACTAACTGGCATGTGCCAATTGAAACAACACACAAGTCATTAGCAGCCTGTGAAGCAGAGAAAAATGAACAATGACAATTAGTAAAATAAATCTTTTGTGACTTTCAGTTACTGAATTCATTTCTACTAAAATTTAATCAATGCAAACTGTCCAATTTAGCGTTCCTATCCGTAAGTGATATCTTTTGTTTAGCCATTTACACTCTTGGTTTCTTTGTGTAAGATGATGTTATTCTGTAATAAATAGGCATAAGTAAAGATTATTTTTTATCATTCTTGTTTTTATTTTGCTTTTGTAATGCTTAGATTGGCCATGTGCTATTGCAGAAATAACTGGTTCTTATTTTTAAGAGCTGACCTTTCCTAAGGCATGAGGACAGGCATTTCTCATTGCTTCAGGAGGAGTGCAGGTGATCATCACTCCTCTGGGTGATGTCTCACACATTTTGTTATTTAAACTTAGTCATGAGTTCAGATTTTTGATGTTCCATGAAAGGTGCATCAGGTCACTATTTACGCCTGAGTATCAGGCCATAATTATTTCAGTAGGCATTAACCATTTCAGTGGCTTTTTAGTACAATTAAGTCTAAAGGTAAAAATCTGATCCTTCCACGTGTCACAGCTTGGTATTGTTAGAGGGCATAACATTATGACTAAATGATTGCAGTGATATGTGAAAAGGCTTTCTGGTCTTTACCTAACATCTTCCAGTGATTCAGTGGCCAACAGACTTGTCCCTTCCTCCCTTGCCAGGATGGGTGACTGATTCTGTTGTCATCCAGAGAAAGGGGAAGAGAGTAAAGAAAAAACTTGTGATTGCCAAGTTGGAAGACGACTGCATCGCTCTGGTCCTGAAATGACACCTGAACTAAACCCCACCTGCTTCACGGTGATTCCAGGTGAATTTACTAATGCTTCAGCTGTCAGGAATTCCAGCTTGCAAGGCCATTTTTTTCAGAAAGCCATGAAGATGGGAGAGAGGCAAAGGATTTCTGCCAAGGACCCAATAGCTAGATTTCTGAGGACAGCTTTAGGATATCCAAGATGGAGTAAGATTTAGTGGGGTTTGTTCTGCACAATATCAGATGCCTTGGGTAAAGTCTCAGAGTAGATCTGCCAACATCCAAAGTACAAGTATTTTATGTTGAAAACACAAGACCTTGATTCTAATACCATGTCATACTTCTCTCTCTTTTCTGATGCTTTGACATGGATAATGAAAATGTGATCCTTGAAGATGGGAGCTGCTTGAACAGGCTTGCTAGTACTAATGAACAGTGTGTATATATATATATTTTTTTTAATTTATTTATTTATTTATATATATATTTGAGTTCATATCTCTCAGAAGTCATCCAAGCTTTTGCCTTACTTTTGCCTATTTTACAAAAGCAGTATGCTAAGAGCAATTGTTGCTGTCTAACTGCTGTTCAGAGTGTTTGAAGTTTGCTCTTTGTTAATCCATATTGAAAAATAATTGATCAGATTTATGTCGGTGGATTTAGTTTCACTCTTATCAAATAACAGGTGTTGGCTGTAAATTACAACAGCTTAACATCTGATATTCTTAAGATGGCTCAAGATCTTCCTGAAGGAAGATCTCTATTCCTAATTTTCATGAAGTGCAAGGGCTTCTGCCCAAGTTATCCCTATTCTCCTGAAGGAAAACAATGAAAAACAGCACTGGGATAGGCTAGATTCAGTGTGTGGGGGTGAGGGAGAAGCAGAAGCTTCTGTGCATCTTGGAAGCATGCGCAGGGTCCATGAGAGCTCAGGGAGAAATGTCAGGAACTTCAACCACTGACTCAAAGTAACTGCTATGCAAGAATGTGCTTTAAAATTGTGTTTGTCTTGGTTTCCCGATGACATATCTGACTTTATGGCAAGGATTTTGCCTTCAGTGCTGATCCACAACATCAGAGCATCACCGTGTAGGAGTCTGATGGCAGAGCAAAAGCAGAGAGCAGAAATATTTCTCAGCATTAGACTCTTGTTTATATGAGACATTCAGTTCATTAAATACCTTCAGGTGACCTATAACCTGTCCATCTGCTTCACACTTCTTCTCCTCCCATTCCTGAGCTCAGCTGGGTCTGTAACTGGAGCCTGGACACAAGGACACAAGTGTTTTCAGGCTGTGCTGGCCTTGGCAGCGGGTGAAGGCTGCACGTTTGGGTGTGCGACAGCTTTGCTCGCCAGCTTTCAGATGTCACTCTTGTTCAGCGTGAGGAGAGTGAGCCAAGATCCCCACGATGGGAGGAGGGTCTGGTTATCCATGGGATGGCAGGCAGGCCTGTTCTTGGTGTCCTGTTTCAAAACAGCAAATGCTTTTAGCCGCTCTCAGGCGCAGCGCGGCTCGGTGACAGAAGTGCTCCAAATGCTCCCGTGATCCTTTTCCTTTGTACCATATCCTGAGGTGATAAAAATAAATCCATCAGATAGGAGGTATGTGTTTGTGCTGCACCTGCTGCTCTCCTTGCTGGGCTGACACCGTGGCAGCGTTCTGCTGTGTTAACATGCCATGGGCTGCCCTTCCCTGTGCTAGCGAGAAAAGTCCTGCCTAGGGTGTCCTCATGGGCTGCACTCCTGGACCATTTGCCCTGGTTTACTCCAATGTGGAATATCAAAAGAAAAATGAAATATTACCTGCCAGTATCTCCCTGTCTGACTCCTAGAGTACTCTGTGGATGAGTCTGAAGGGACGCTAAGATGAGACAGGTCTCAGATTTAGGTGGTGCTTTGCACTCTTTCAGGTTCAGGCCTTGAATTCCTCAAATTTTATGTTGGGTTTTGGTTTTTTTCCCTGTAGGTTGAACCTTTGTAAATAATGAAAGTGAGAGAAACCTGATCTGGTAAACTAATAATTGAACACTTTAGGTAATATAACATGAAAGCAGCAGTACAAGACAAGATTCCTTGTACAGCTCAATCATTAGGTGATTGTCTAGGGAAAAATTGTGCATGCACAAATGTGTTTCAAATTTGGGGTTTGCTGTCAAAAGTATCATAACAGACTATTTCAGTGGTCTGGGCCGTGACTTGATGTGCTCACTGGTACTGAGTAAATTGTTTGCAAAATATTTTACCCTCTGACAAATCCTTAAGCCCATCATGCAGGAAATGAGGAATATGACTTCGTTAACACTTAGTCTAGGAAAGCAGAGTGTCTCTGCAAGTCTTGTGTGCATGGAGAAAAGGTCTGTGCGCAATTAGAACTGATACTGTTGCAAGGAAAGAGAATACAGTGAAGGAGAAGAGAAACAGTTGTGGTCAAACACCTTCAATAGTGGCAATACAACATCTCTGGAAATGGAGATGAAAGATGTGGTTTGATTGAAATGGCTTACCCTTACTCTTGCCATTTAGAGGGGCAATGCTGTAGACTAGATGGGAAGGGTAACATAATTCCGTATAGATGTAGGGGTTGAGTATGTGCATATGTGCACTTACATCTGCACAGAGAGAGAGAGAGAGGAATGTAAATAAAAGATACGAGGAACTAAAATGACTGCTGGCCTTTATTTCTATTTCTGATAAATTACTTAATGCTGTGTTATGCAGAGTATTTCTTTCAAGAAATACTTGCTGTTAATGACAATTGTAGACACAGGAGTTGTAGATATAAATCATAGACTAAGAGACACACAGCATTGCATGAGTTTGATAGATTAGATTAGAATATTTAATTTAGAAGTGACCTACATTGCTCATTATTGTACCTCCCTGACCACTTCTGGGCTGACCAAAAGTTAAAGCATATTATGAAGGGCACTGTCCAAATGCCTCTAAACACTGACAGGCCTGAGGCATCACCCAACTCTCTGGGAAGCAGCTCCAGCACTTGAGCACCTCTTCATAAAGAAATGCTTCCAAATTTCAAGTCTGAACTTCCCCAGAGAGATCTGCGTGATGTTTCTTCATGAGAAACTTCTCTATCTTATTTCCCAGCATGGGATTAATTTTTGTTCATCAGCTGTAGGGGAGTGTGTACATACGGGCAGCCCTTGTCAGAAATACGACTGACTCTGTTTGGCAGGAGCTGTGGTTTTCCTCCAGCTTTCTGCCTAACATGCATGCATCTGATGGGGCTTGAAGGCACCAGGCAGAATTGTGTTTTGGCTGATGGATAACAGGCAGGCACTGGCACACTGTAACTTGTTTGCAGGGTATCCTCACTCTGAAGTTAAACACTGTGATGCCCAGTGATGGACAGTGTTAATTTTTTGCAGTGGCTGAGGGGGTGTGTCCAGACCCTAATGTTGTTCCGTAACACCCCACATCATTTCTGGGGACTCTCTGGCTTCTGATAAGAAGGGCAGGGCTTCCAGTGGACAAAGTGTGGCAGGACTGGGGGAAGCCTTCTGCCATTTGTTCTTTGTTGCCCAGAGTTCTCAGTGAGCATTTTTACTGTGAATCACCCTCTCTTTTTTATACTTTTGTTGTTAACATTGTTGTTGTTACTGTTCTTTTTCTTATTCCATTGCTGCTTCCAGTAAATTGTTCTTATCTCAACCCATGATCCCTGCCTTTTTTGCCTCACATTGGAGATGGGTGGGGAGGAGAGCTTTTTACTGGGAGCACTAGATTGGGGAATACCATTCCTAAACCATAGCACTGCTTCACCTGAGCGTGTGGAGGATACAATAGCACATCCATGGATACTATACACATCCATTCAGAGATTAGCATGCACACATCTTTAACAGGTGCTTTATTTATCTGCTTGGTACCTTGAGCAAATTACTTGGCACACCATCCTATACCTCTCTCCTTTCAAGTTTAATTTACTCTAACTAGATTAAGTAAAGCTTCATCTCAATATCATCATCACTGCATTGCTCAAGTCCCAATTTGGCACAGCTGAAGAAAGAAGCTCAACAAGAAGTTCCATCCTAGGAGAAATTACACTCTGTGGTAAATGTGTTTCCAAGGGAAGTGATTTTCAGCCTTAGACCCCTGAGTCTTACCTCACAATGTAATCCCAGAGTTCAAACATCTCAAAATTATGATGAATGTTTAAAACCTAAATGTAAGCTAAGAAGTTAAAGATGAGCCTGAGAGCTCAGTCTCGAGAAATTTGTAAGAACTTTGTAATAACTTCAGCTTCTGCTTTTTATGGCTTTGTAGTATGGTTTGTTCTAGTTTGTATTTTTCAAATGCACACTCAGAGTAGTGGAGTCCATTTTATAAGCTTCAGAGTATCAAAAAAGGTAAGGTGTTAAATGTAAGATTATTTTCATCCCCTAGAAAGGTAAGTAAAGACCAAAGGATTTTGCTGCAATTAAAATATTTAATGCTTTGGTGCCTGCTAGCTTTTAACATCACAAAAATATGTGCTTCTTTATCAATGTAAAAGATTTTTTGGGGTTTTTTTTCCCTAATTAATGTTTATAAAAAATCCTCTGAGAAAAAAGTATGAGCTGCAACAGACAGACTTCAAGCTTTAGAGGATAAGCACTAAATATACATTTAAATAATAATTTAACATCAAAACCTCATTATGAATTCATAACCACTATTATGATTTTTAAATTACTATATTTATGCATTTTGGAAAATTAGGATTTGCTGAACAGAAACAACAGCTGTGCAGAGTTTGGCTCTGTTTCAGGTGTATGCCTTTCTCAGGCAGACCCAATCTATTCTGCCTGGCCTTGCACTCTGAATGGATGAGTATTTCTAGACAGAGATCAAAAGGCACAAAACTCATAACTTCCAACTGCTACCTGTTCTTGACAAGCACCAAGAATTTTGTGCTCTTACAGAACCCACTGCAAGGATTTAAAAACGTTTACAAGCACTACTGCATGAAGCTGGTTATGCCCACTCTTGGTTAAAGTGATGGTATAGCTTTATGATATAATGCATTCTGCACTGGTGTCCAATAAAGGATAGAGCATTCCCTATTATCACATTACTGCATCCATTTGTATTCTGGAAGTCCTCAGTTACTTAATGGCTAACTACTGTTATTACCTGTGTTGTCAAGGTATGATGTTGCAATGTTTGAGATAAGTAAAAGAGTTTGGATAAAAGCTCTGCTTGAATAAAATGCCAGTTTCAGGGGTCTTGTACAGAAAGAAATGAGAGATATTATGACATAAACGGGGCATAAAAAATTAGGATGAGGCTTCTTTTCCTTTATCAGGGTGGACCATTAACCTTTTCTAATTTTTTAAAAAATATTTCTGAGTTAGCTTATTTTTTTTTCTAACCTCAGGCTGAAAAAGCATGATTCCACAGTATTATCATATTGGGTTGGTTTAAACTTGTTGGTTTGACAAGAGTCATTTTTATGGCAAAACTCAGAATACTGCTGTCTAAACTTTCAAATGAGGTGCCAGAAACAAGAAACTTCATATGAATATCAGCTATCATTTTTTTTAGAAGTTCTGGCACTCAAGATTTCACTAAAAGCTGAAAAACACTGCTAAATCGTGCAGCAAATTAGGAGTGAATTAGAACCGGGCCATTTATTCCTTGAAAAAATTCTTACATTTTCAAGTGACTTCTGTGACTTCTTTTGACATCTGTTTAGAAATTTCTGAATACTTGAGACTAGCATTGTTTCTCATTGTACATATTTGTTTACATAGCCCTGTTATTTGCTAATATGCGTCATAGCAATGCCAGTTTTAGTTTTACACAGGCCAGCATATGAATATCAGTGCTTTCCAGCCAAGCATTCCAATACTACTTTATACTATTTTTTCGTAGATACAAATTCCTAAAAGAGTATTTGGCATCTTCATACTGTGCTAGATAGCTACAGATGGTATCACAGAATTTCAGAATATGCTGAGTTGGAAGGGATCCATCAGGATCATCGAGTCCAACTCCTGGCCTTTCACAGGACACCCCAAGGGTCACACCTTGTGCCTCAGAGCATTGTCCAAACTCTTCTTGAGCTCTGTCAGGCTTGGTGCTGTGCCCACTGCCCTGGGCAGCTGTTCCAGTGCCCAACACCCTCTGGGGGAAGAACCTTTTCCTGATATCCAACCCAAACCTGCCCTGACACAGCTCCAGCCATTCCCTCGGGTCCTGTCCCTGGTCAGCAGAGAGCAGAGGGCAGTGCCTGCCCCTCCTCTGCCCCTCGTGAGGATGGTGAAGATCACACTGAGGTCTCCCCTCAGTCTCCTTTTCTCCAGGCTGAGCTGACCAAGTGCTCTCAGCCGCTCCTCATGGCTTCCTCTCATGGCTTTTCCTAGCAGGAGCACCTTCTGTCTCTATACTTAGCAAAGTATAAATGTAGGCTGTTTCCTCATATACTTTTGCTACTTTACACCTGAAGAAATGGCTTTAGTAGAAGTTAGTAGAGTGGGGGGACCTTAATCTCTAATGTGCCATCAAGCTGTAAATTCCTTGATGATTTCATTAATCTGTTTAGTAATTCGGCACTGAACTGACAGCAAAACAGAAAGCAAAGCCTAGGTTTTTCCAAAGCTAGGCTTATGCAAAACTTATATATTTGTGGTGGGCACTCACATCTGGTTAAGAATATATGGTTTAATCTCCAGATTTTAAAAATTAGACTGATTAATACTTATCTAGATCCCTGCAGAAGCTACCTCTTTGTCTTCCACATGGAGCTTTCTCTTCATTTTGCGAAAAGTTGTGTGTTTTAACCTCAGGTAGACAATGAAGCATGATGTAATTTTTGTGTGATTTACCAGGTTGAGTCAAAAGCTCACAGCATAGGAAACTTCACTTTGGCTCGATGATTCACAGTGAAATTACAGACTGCCTTGTGTTTGCCAGGATATTTACTCAACTTAACTGACTCCAGTTAAGAGTTCACCTTTGTTGGGCAGTGTAGACATGGCTTGAGTTGTGTAAACTAACTTCTTGACCTCTGGAAGCTGCTTGTGATTGCATGCCCTCAGAGGTTATGGGTTTACCATATTAAATGTTAATTCTTTTCCTACACTTCACATCTCTTGCTCTAACCTCCTTCTAAATAAATCCAATACAATCTTAATCCAGTACCATTTCCCTCTTCAATACTGCGTCTCCATTGGACTCTGGATTCAGCATGTGCTCCCTAACCTCTCATGACGGGCTGAAATTGCAGTCTATTGGCACATCCTTTAAACTGCATTGTGGAATGTCACTGTTAGGCTCACAGTGTTTGGCACCCCACTCCAGAGTGTCAGGAATTGTGGGGATTCTCCTGCTGCGCTCTCTTAACCACGCTATCTGCCAGAAGTTTTTTGAGCACAGCCTTCTGCTCTGCAGCAAACCTACCCTTTGGCCTGAGAGAGACCCTTTAGAAACTATTTTACTTGGCTTTATTAGCAAAGGAAGTGGTGGCAGAGGCACAGGAATTTTCTCATTTTCCAAGGGTATTGAATAGGAGCAATGTAGGTTTCCCATCTTTTACATTGGACTTGCTTCAGTTTTCATCAGCCAGACCCATGTCTAATTATTTGTGCTCCTGTAATTCAAAATAAAGTAAGAATCATAGAATCATAGAATCATAGAAAGGGTTGTGTTGAAAGGGACCTTAAACACCATCCAGTTCCAACCCTGTGCCTTGGGCAGGGATACCTTTCACTAGACCATGTTGCAAAAAACCCCATCCAACAAAATGACGAAGTTAAAGCCTTTGGAAGAGAGCTAGATTCAGTTGTTCAGATGGTTCTCACATGTAAACAATGGTGATTGATGTCCTCAAGTAATGGAAACTAACTTGGCATTTCAACCAGACATCAACAGAGACTACCTGTGAGCTGAGCCTCATTTGGTACGTAAGCAATAAAGCTGTTGTGCTTGTCCAGCACTGTCTGGCAGCAGAGATGCCAAGTTCCACAACCATTAAAATGAGAGGTTAATCTGTTTCTTATTCATAAAGCAGAAATAAACTTGATTCCCTCACCCTGCTTCAGGTGGCTGACAGAGAGCAAGCTACTATCACAGTGGGAGGGAGCAAAAGGCAATGTAGGAAGGACACAAGGATATGAAAGGCAGAGGAAAACAGTAATTTAATATTTTATCTGTATGTTTCAAATTGTTGCTTTTGAATTTCCTGAATCTTAATTTAAGAAATCCCTCCAGCATTATTTTGGCTGTAAATTATTTATATGTTTCCCCATCTTTTATGGTACTCTGTTTCTGGGCTTCCTGCAAGATCTCATCAGCTTCTAGCAGCATGCTGAGGCACTGTGGTAATCTGTCAAGAAGGAGGGGAGATAGGGCTAACAAAGTGATGCTCTGGGATTTGTACTAGCATGAATTGTCAAAGAGGAATAACTAATGATGTGTTTTCTCACTTCTGAAAAGCTGTGGAAAATCCCTGGTAATTTTGTCAGAATAATTCATTAACCAGCATTTTTACCCTTTGTCGTTAAATCTTATGTATCTCTCCTTTTTTTCATCAGTCTTAGTGAAGAACTCTCACATTTGTACATCTTCCTGCTTGAAGAAATCTCCTTCCCAGAGCATCTTTGTTGGTATTTTGTTCCATTCAATTTCAAATATCTCAAGTAAGAGAGATGCTTCTGTATCTTTCCCAGCTGAGGATACAGTCCAGGACAACTCACTGTCAGGTATATTTTCCCTGTGAAATTAGCCAAACTAGTCCTCTCTTCTTTGCATCCTGTTCCAGATAGGTCTGTACACATCTTAATTCTTCTCCCTCTGCTGCATTTCTCCTTTCAGACACTCAGACAAGACAGACTGTTATTTTGCACCTGCAATTTGCCAAACTGCAGCCAAGATCAGACTGTGCAGCATCCACCTCAGCTAGCACAGACCCCAGGAGCAAAACTCCATGGGAGCTGCAGCACACCCAAATGCTGCCTGGAGCCCACAGTCCTCCATGGTATGCCTTGGCAGGGCTGAATACTTTCCTGATTTCCCTGGCCATTGTAAACTTTGTAAACTCCCATTTCATCAGCCCTCCATATTTCTCTTAAGTTTGGTCCAGGGTTACTGCTTCCAAACGTCCCCCCAACCTTCTGAGGAAAATGTCAGTACTTTACTGTTTTGGATTCATTCATAGTAATAAAATATATTTAGGCTCTGCTTCAGTTTATGGACATCTTCATTTTTAAATTGTGATATTTAAGGCAGAAGAACACTTTGCCTTTTATGACCATGAGAATATAAAATGTCACTGACAGAGCTGGAAAGACTTTTGCAGTTCATAGGAGAGCTGGGATTTAGTTCCTCCAGTGCAAGGTGTATATCCAGAGCCACATGGATGTGAGGATCCCTATGGAAGTGCTTCTATCCATTGAAGGTAAATTGTTCTTTCCATGGACTTCTTCAGACCCACAGCTGCATTCCTCACTGCTGTGGGAGATCCCAAGCTGAGTCCCAAATTTTCTGTGGTTGATTTGTAATCAGATTTATCAGCTATGGTAGGCTGACTTTCAGAAAGTGTAATAGACAAAATAGTAACTGTGGGAATAAAAAGGAATATTTTTCTCATTACTGGCAACTTCCTTGCTTTGACTCTTTGACCTCTTCCCAAGGTCAGTTAAATGCCTCAGAGGAGCTGGAGTGATTACAAATCAACTTCGTCATTGTCCACTAGGTGGATGGAGAACATTTCATAAAAATTAAAATAGGTTTCCAGGGAGACCTTCTCAGTAAGTGACTTGTCCGTGAATTGAAGATCAGACCTTTTCACAGGGCAATTTCCTGGTTTGCTCAAGTGTTCTCACTCAGACTTGGTGCCCCCAGATGTTCCTCTTGTGGCACAGTAGTGTCAAATCAACCATCAACACACTCAGCTGGCGTCCTTCCCCTTCCACATCTCCCATCCTCTGGTCCAGTACACAATCTGTTTAAGTACCTTGTTCCCTCTGTACTGGAGAAATAAGTCATTATCAGGGAATAATACTCTTTGACTGTGGCTGATAGGAAAAGGAAAAAGCTACAAAAATGAGCACTAAATGAAGATGATCCTGTTGACTGCAAGAACTATCTTTGAAGAGTTCTAAACAATCAGAAACTTCAGTTTGTTTTCAGCATATGCTCCCAGGGGAAGGTCATCTGATTCATATCCGTCAAATGTTGAAGGGATGAGTCACAGTCAAACAAATCACACTTTTCTAACTGTCTTTACACATACGGGAAGGAATAATCTCTCTTCATTTAAAAGGACTTTTTCTTTTTCTCAGTAGACAACACTCAATAACTTAGCCCCATGTTATCTGTTTTCCTTGAATTATGAATATTTATTCCTCTCTATATCCATAAATAATACATAATCTAGAGTTGCCTCATTTTTCTCTTATGACCTTTATACACATCCTGTACTTTAAATCAAGCTCTCTTTTAGTTACAAAAAGCTCTAATTCCCACTTGAAACTTAATTCAACACCCACCAAAAAAAAGTCTTGTCTTCAAATGATAGCTAATACCAGATCTTAGATTCTTTGCTGCCAGTCAACCGGAATTGGGTGTGAGAAGAAAAATACTACTCCAGAATATGCCGCAGCACTTAAGATGTGATAAAAGGTATAAATTTCTGTGATACTAATCCCACAGATGCAATATTAATGTGTGAAAAGTGCCCACTGCATGCACAACTCCCATAAAGTTGGCAGGACACCGTGCAGGTGCAGGAAGCTGTGATTGCCCTTTTGCTCTTCCACAGGGCCCTTCCCCTTCACAGAATCACAGAATGGGTTGGAAGGGACCTTAAAGACCTTCCCGTTTCAACCGCTCTGACATGGGCAGGGGCACCTTCCATTAGACCAGGTCACTCAAGCCCCCATCCAGCCTGGTCTTGAACCTTTCCAGGGATTGGGCAGCCGTAGCTTCTCTGGGCAACCTGCTCAACCTGCCTCATCACCCTCTGAGTAAAGAACTTCTTTCTACACACTGGAGAAATCATTCTCCCTCTTGTCCCTGAGTCCCCTTCAATGCCTCTCCTTGCATGCCACTTGCCCCAGGCTGCACAGCCCCAGGTGAGGTTTTGCTTTAGCATTTCCATCTGCCTTGCTTCAGAAGTGCCAGTGGTTGAATACACTCCACAGATGGCATTTGGGCCATTTTGTGGCAGTGTTGCGTATTCCGGCGCACAGAGGTCATTGCTCCTGCTCCGTGCTGCCTCCCAAAATGTGCTGGCACGAGAGCTGGAATTCCCAGGGGGTCAGGGAGCTGTGTGGAACTGAACCCAGCGGAACATCTCTCTTCAGGCAAATCCCCTCCTGGCTGGGGCTTAGCATGTAGCCTCCTGCATGCTGCGCTCCTCCTCGGGGCATGTGTGACAGGGGGAGGTCCGAGGGTGGCTCCTGGGTGGTGATGGCTCGAGAGGATGGAAGACTGTTAAAGAAAAGCTTTCAGAAAAGTGTGCTCAGAACCATGACCTGAATGTAAAGTATATGTGTTTGCAAGGCATGCTCTGAAACTTAACGTTTCTGTTTGCAGGGAACTGAAAACCTTTTCCTCTCCTAATGTATACTGAAGAGCCTAAAGAGTAAAACTGAATGAGGCAGCTACTTTAACGACAATCATTTCACACTATTTAAAAAATGCGTTAATTTAGATTTATCACTGCGCATCACAAACAATGCTCAGGGAATGTGCACAGGTATTCCCTCAGCTTCTACCCACTGACAATCTGAACTGCTGTCCAAAACCCGAACTATTCAGAGTTAGGTAACTATTCCCATTTTAGAGAAAAAGAACCTTGATACGCAGAGAATGCATTCAGAGCAATTAATCACAGGATGTATCTGGGGCCAGAGCCAGATCTTCTGAGTCACAGTGCTTCCTTTTTTGTTGAGAAAAAAGCCATACTTATTTTTCATAATTATGTCCTAGAATAAGTGTAAAACAAAAGTTTTAAAAATTGATACAGACTTTAAGGTAATCCTGTTTATTAATTCCATTATGACAAGAATGATTTTTAAAAGTATTAACATTATTATCACCTATTTATATACTGGACAAATGTGTACGTCTAATCTTTTAGTTTGGACACCTATATGAAATATTTCTAAATTACTTTTAAAAGTTCCTTGAAACTTATCCTATGGGAGGCACTGACATTTCATATTTTATTCTGAATTCTAAGTGTTTGTATTTCTAGGAGATTAGACCTGCCTGTGAAGGGATGCCAATCCCTTTCCAGCTCCTCTGATTTTAATGGCCATTTGCCAATACCAAAAGTAGCGGAAAGAGATCCACTGAAGTGTGATCTACAGTTATATAAAATATAAAGGGGAAAAAAAATGAACGCACTCAAAGCTGCATTTAACAATGAAGCTAATTTATCAGATGTGCAAAAGATTTTTGGTTCTTTAATGTAAATAGGCAGGCTGTATCTTTCCATGGTAATTTCAGAGCTGTTTTCATGACTACTCTCACTCAGATTCTTTGTTTAATTCATATGAAATAAATTTTGTGATTTAGACATAACTGATTTTGAAATGTCATTTTATCTAGCGAAAAAGATGGATTTTTCATTATTTAACTCATTCTGTCCTATGTCCTGCCCTGTTTTCACACCTTCAACTTCAGTCTTAGAATTTGTAGTATTTCCTACTTAAAAATAAATAGTTAAACACAACCCAGCTGTTGCCCCAAGTTCATATTTTTCACAATAGTCAGGTCCAAATGTGTTTGTTAGTGGACATTATACTCTTAAGTATTCAATATGTCAAATATGTACCAAAACCCAGTACCAAGACCCAGGATTTTAAAACCTGTCTGAAAAAGGAGGGAGAGTAAAAAAAAGAAAGAGTAATCTGTGCACCCAAAGGGACCATTGAGCTCTGTAGAGAATTTAACCCCAACTGTACATGCTGTGCTTCTGACAATACAGCTATTTGTTATGTGATATAAAATATTACAGTATCATAAAATCTTATTATTTGGTTGCAATATACCACACAAATGTAAATTTCTCTGAAGTAGTTCTGTTTAAATTCTAGAAAGACTTAAGCAAGTGATACTTCAACCGAAAAGGTAATAAAACCCATCCCAGTGTCTCTGTAAAACATACCAGAGTGTAATGTGAGAGCATACAGAGAACTTTGGAGATGTAATTCCTGCAGTCCAAGCTGCTGGAATGATGGCTATTCAGAGAAAAGGATCTTGTCCCCAGTTTGCTGTCTGACTGTACAAGTGATACCAATGCAGCAGATGAATATCTCATTATAAAAAATGTCTCCAAGATAAATTCTGAAAACCAGAGAAATTAGTGTAAAAATAACTTTTATTTCTTCTTCTTTTTTTCTTTTTAAGGTTCTATTAGAGTTCCCTGTTGTAGCAACACGAGGTAATGTAATAAGCAGAGCGAATGAGATGTCACATTGCTTTAAAACAATGGATGACTTGCCTTGATGTCTTAATACTGCTGTGTCTGTAACAAACACTTGTCGAGCCCCACTTGAGAGCTGCTTTAATATCAAGTTAATTCATGGTGATGTCTATTGCCTATTAGTCACCGCTTCCAAAGGAATGACAGTGACTGGATACTTTAAAGGAAATGCTGCAGCGGATGATTTGCATTATGAAAAATGCCAATATCAGATCTATTTTGGTGTCCTTGAGAATCTGAGCTTTGAGAAAAGGACATGTAGAGTTCAGCCCTGTGGCTGTGGGGGTGTCTATGCGAGGGTGCCTCATTATAGACACCGCTTGGGTTTTGGAAAGAAAGCCAGAACTGCTCCCTCGGATGGGGCTAGAGTTGTGGGGCTTTGCTCCACACTGTTCCTGCACCCCTTTTTTCCCAGGTAATCTTCATTATTTAAGGGACAGCTTCAGCAAAAGGACTGGGGGTGGATGTCTCTTTCAGAAGGAGACTGTACGCGAATATATGGTACTTGAAGGGTGGAATTCGTAGACTGAGTCTCCTACACACATCTCGCCCCATCCAGTGATTGCTCTGGGAATTGGGGTGTTCCACCCATCTCCTCCTCAGCTGGTGCTGCTCATCTCCAGAGAGAAGGTCTAGGGAGAGGTAGAAGTGGGTCACAAATGGGTTGAAAGGGCAAAAGGACTTAAGGGACAAGGACTGACAGGATAAAATGAAACTTTTAAGAATTGTCATCTTAGGTTTAGCAAGTGCAACAACAATTAAGTAGGACTAAGGTGTCCAAGTCAACAACTTTTTATTTTAGCTATGGCCCCTTGGTGTTATTACTGAACTTACTCTGTATATGGGTTAAGCACAGGGTAATGAATTATCATGGTAACTATTTTTCCTTGGATACCAAAACTCACTGAAGAGCATAGATTACCAGTTCTTCGAATCTATATGCATACATAAAATATTTCAAAATAGCAAACACCTAACCACACCTTATTATTAATATTAAATATTTTTTTGTCCTGTGGTCTTCAGCAAAGGTTTCTTCTTAAATTTATTGAAACCTCTTCACACAGACATTAAGAAGCAGTGTATTGAATTAATCTGTTTAAGAATTTTTACATAGTGATTGGATATATTTTGTAGTGGAATGAAGTGGGATGATGATTTGCTGCCATCCATGTGAGTGCCATTTGATTAGGAGGCGACACTTCACCAGAGAAATTGAATGGAGTGATGTCAAGCGATGCAGGTGTTAATTTGTGAGGGTTCCCTGAAACAGGCCAGAGGAAAGGAGTTTACAGTGTGGAGTTTAGTAGCTAAAAATTTACAACACTACCTTTGTAGACTCAACAATTTGCTAAATTTAAAATGGACTTTAAACACATAATTCATTCTATGATTCCACTAAAACCTGAGATGGATCAACAAGGCAGGAAAATATCTTTCAGGAGATCAGTGGTCTTTCATGGAATTTGGTACATTAAATGGTTCTGGAGGTTTCAAAGATGTCTTTTAAAATATGATACAGAAATCATCCTGTCTCGAGGGATTGGTTGCTAACACAGGAGGGTTAAGTGAAGGAATAAGATTTGCAGAGGAAGGAGTTTGTAATAATTTTGGGATGTAGTAAACAAGAATGGATCCCTTTCCTCCATCATCTTTTCCTTCTTCTCTCTCACTAAACCCCTTTTAGATCTCAGGACAGCTGCAAAAGTGTGGTTTCAATGTTCAAAATTAATTTTGAATAGACAAATGAAAATATTTTAGAGTCAAATTTTGGTACTGGTGCTTAGACATGCAAAGAGCATCACACTGTTTTAAGCATGGCACTTCAGGTAAAAAGCTCGGGTCGATCCTGCAAGATGTTGAGTGCTGCTGAGGAGGTCATGAGCAAACTCTGTCCTTCCTTCCTTCCCACAGCCACACAGAATGTTGTGTCTGAGCAGTGCCAGAAACACTGTGGCTGTGCATTGGTAAGAGAACCTACAAGCCACTGTGACATAAACAACAATGAGAACAGACTCTAATTAATTCTCTTATGGCTGTCACACTGATAACAAGATGTAGTTACTACTTCATCACTATTGTACTTTTTGTAACACTTTCCTGGAGAACTCCCTTAGAGAATATCCCCCCAGGAAAAAAAAAAAAGTGTTTTGTTCCTGCCCTCTGTGCATCAATTGTCGAATTCAAGGATCCCTGCCAACGCAGCTCAGCCTTTTGTAGTCTGAAATTCATTTTCAAACAATGCTTTCCAATTTCTAGCTAATCTGTTGTGTGTTATTCAAACCTCCAATGTATGTAATTTCTCAAGGATCGACGTAGTCAAGTACACAGAAGCCTTGAGCTGGCATGTCAAACAAAATGTTCTCTCTTGGAAATGAACACAGTTTCATAGTGATTGAATAATTGGTGTTTTGAGTGCTCGCTTCCGAGGTTTTGCAATGTATTCCAAAGTCTAATTTTATAAATGCATCCTAACACTGCCTGATTATGACTATAGAACAGCTGTTTTGTGTAAATTAACAGCAAGTGTAAAAGCCTGGCCCTGCTTTAAGTCAGCTGCATAAATCTCTTGTGTTACTTCGGTTTGAGGATTTCTTGCCTCTCCTTCAGGATACAGCATGACTTTCTTTCCCATCAATTCTAATAACAAATTGGGTTTTAAACTTGCAGCGAGGTCGGTGGCTATGGAGGGCCTCTTGACATTTTCTTCTCTGCTAAATCTGCACTGAGGTCACACAGATGTTATGTGGTCTGCTGATTTCTTGCAACATCAGTGAGATCCTGCAGGCTTTCAAGAACATCTCCAACAAAAAAACCTCATGATAGAGTTGGCTGTGGAGCCAGTTGCCTTTCTCTCTTACTCTAGTGGGTAAGCCAAAACAAGATCAGGGAAATTAGAGTGTTATTCATTACTTGGTCTTGGAGCTTAAATTCCAAAATCCTTATTTGTCACCTGGACATTTTGTTTCAGGAGGCTCAGCTGCTCTAGGCACAAGCCTGACATGACTAAACTTATGTTTATAGTCTAGACCATGTGCTAGATGGCCCAAAGCCTCAGAACCAAAGAAATTACAAAACCAAGCAAGAGCAGGCTGTTGTCCCAAACCTGCTTCCTCTGCTCTCTAAAGTGTTACTGTGCTATATGCTGTGAGACCCAATTTCTGTGCAAATCTTTCTCAGGCCGGCCACCCAGATATCTTTTCAAATATTGGGCTTCTCAAATGGTGCAGGGAAGCAGGATTTGGGGTTGAATCAATCAATACAAATCATACAATCATACACGATCAATACAGATGGATTGTGCACCTTGGGCTAGTCTGATAGAAGTTCATAAAACGGATTTAGAAGCTCCTATTATATACCAGGCTATACTTTTCCTTTACCTCTTTAAAGAAATAAATATTTTGTTCATATATATACACTGAAAAAAAATGTGATCGTGTCAGAAGTAAAGTTTTCTCCATCAGTAAAAAGACAAATTTCTAGAGAAACAAGTGAAATGGCTTGTGCAGTGAAAACACTGGTCCTAGAACACCTGAAAGAAACTTTGCAGGCCTTTCTTCAGCTGTATGACACTTATACAAACACTTGCTAAACATTGCAATACATGCAATCAAGTTTCAAAGCTTTGAAACTTGAGCATTACATTAAATTTGATAATGTCGAGAATTTCACTTCATCACGAGAAAGAGCTAAGCATCAAGCAGAGAAGAGGAAGTTCCAGGTTGCCCTTGTTGTGGTCCTTCAGTACCCAAAAAATCTGGAGAGGAACGGTTTACAAGGGCAAGTAGTGATAGGACAAGAGGGAATGTTTTCAAAATGCAATGCAGTCTCTTGAACATGAAAACCATTTTTTAATTAAGCAGTTAGGATACTGCATTATTTGAGGATCATTCAGCATCTTCGAATCCTTATTTGATTTGGCTTTATTTCACTAATGTACATTTTGCTGCTTGTTGATATCTTTCTCTTTGAATCTGCTTAGAAATCCATTTAGTCAGGGTAATTGCTCCTTCGCAAGGCACTTCTCTGTAATGTTCAGCACAATGATCTCATGTCAGAAGAGTTAAAGTGGTTGTCATGATAAAGTCTTGTTTTAAAAAAAAAGGAGAATAAAAATCTACTATTTGTTCCTGTTTCTGATTATCCTCCATTACAAGTAATGAAATAATGAGAATAAAAGTTATAAATACCATACTAAAGGGAACTCGGACTTATCAATAATATCAGAAATTACAAACATAATCTTATTTAGTTGCACATATTGCTGTAGTTGGAATTCAGTTTTCTGATTAAAAAAGAAATAAAGAAAGCATCTATATTGCTACTCAAGTCTTAAAGTCACTTTATTCCTAAATTAACAACATCAATGATGTACCTGAATATAAAATAATCCCTCTGCACCGCACAGAAGGAATTTGAAGGTGCTTCTTCAGACTTTTTGTGTCTAAATGATTTTTATATTGTCAACAAATAAAAACAATAGTAAGTAAAATGATGCTATTAGATGGATGGTTTCATGGCTTCTCATTTGAAGAAAATTGAGCTTTGCTTTACAAACCCCCATGATAGTGGCCAGGAAAAGCAGTGGCATGTCCTGCAGGACAGCAAATGAAAGAGCAGCTCCTGACTCAGCTGAACGTTTGGTTTCAGGGTTGAGAACACCATCTTGCACCACGTTTCTGCACCACATTAAATTCTCATTTTACAGGGGAGCCACTGGTCTTGGACAAAAGTGTCTGGAAAAGGGGCACAGTCTGTTTTATATTATTTGTTTTGACTGGCATTTGATTCATCCTGTGTTTCTGCACAGATATGTAGAAGTTTATGTTGGGGGAAAAAAAATTAAAGCCATTACTCATATGCTTTGCAAGATTTTGTTGAATAATAGTTTAAACAAACTCCATTTTAGCAAAACTTCTTCATCTTGATTTACAAAATAACTTATTTAAGCTCGTCCACGGAACCAGGCTTCTGGGACTGAGATGGGAAGGCCTTACTCTGAACAGAAGTACTATTTTAAAGGAATCTGGTAAGACTGAGAGTAAGACACTAATTTATTATCTCATTTGCTGCATGACTGTACTTTGAAGATGTTTGTGATTTCTTTACAGAAAATGTCATGGGAAAGCTCTGGGGGTGCCAGGGAGGATGGATAACAGAGGTGTGTGTCTGTTTGCAACATTGGGACCTCAAAGGTTTGATTCTCAGCAGCTACACCTGCTGTACCATACCTTTTGTTTTTAAAAACCTCTTAGCTATCACTGTGTGGCAATAGACTCATAAAATAAGAGTATTTGGGTTGGCTTCAAACCTCTGTCATGTTAAAATTACAGGGACAGCTCAGAAGGGAAATAATGACATATCCCACACTGACCACCTGAAAAACTCCTTGTTGCTGCACTCGAGACATAGATCTGCCTCAGCCCTGGTACGTGAAGGGAAAATAAAACCAACAGGAATGGTTCCCAAAAAATATTATATTAAACAGTAATGCCGCAAACTTTTGGCCTGCGCTTGTGACAGTGTAACAGGGTGTGAGCAGGATTGCTTTTTCTCCATTTCTGCTTTTTTAATTTGTTTTCCTTGTCTGTTTGGTTTGGGTTTTTTTGTTACGGCATTATTTATGACTCATTCTGGGACAGCCAGCTACTCTTAAATAAGAGATATTTGTTAATACAGCCATCATCTGATACTAACAAGCCTAACAGGAACTTGTTTTTCCTAAGTGTTCCTGGCTAGAAAATATCATGGTGAAGATGGTCTGATTCAGAATCCATCTGAATTTCTCAGGTCATTATCAGCTTGGTTCCAGGACATTTTACAATCCAGAGCAAGGCAGATATTAATGCCTGTGGTCAACGATCTGCTTGTAAGAGACAAAGTGCTACATGATAGTTTCATGGGAAGATTGATGCTGCTGCTTCTGAGATGTTGCTGACTCATCCATGGCATCTAATGGATGCACTTCCCTGAATTAATTCCTGCTTCCAGTTCCATAAATATTGCTAAAGTAAATGATACCTCTTAGGAAACATCCTGTCTTCATCTTAATGACACTTATTCCAATGGTTAATTACTCTTACTGTTAAACATTTGCATCTTATTTCTAGCTGAAAATTGCCCAGTGTCAGATTCCAGTTATAGCTTATTAGCTTTGTGTTGGTTTTTTTCAGCAAGCTGTTTTTATTTTGGAGGTTTTGTAATTAAACATGGTTGTTTTTTTTCTCTTCAGTAAGGTTTTACTGATAACCTCACCAATCTTTTCACCAGAACCCTTCTTTTTTTTTTTTTTTTTTCCCATTCAGCATGTTTCTTTGTCCAATAAAGACACATTTTGGAATTGTTAAAGCATTTTTAAATTTTTGTATTTTTTAAAAGAGTAGTAATGATTTGGCTTTGATAATCCAAAGGTATAAGAGACATAAGGATCAGAGACTAAGGTCATACGTTTTATTAGGCTAACTGATACAGATTGGGGGGAAGGGGATGGAGATATGGAATAAAATACTGAACACATAAGCTTTCCCTGAGATGCCACGAGGTTTTGTGACCAACTGTTAAGTAGTGGGTTTAATAAGAAATTATTTCTTGCATGTCTTCCTTTTCACAAAACAGGGCTGGAAAATCCTATATAGCGAACATTTAAGTATCTTCTGGCAAAAAGAAAGTTCTTTTGAGAAAAATAATCTGCAGAAGTTATGACCGGTTTTGTTCAGCTCAGAAATAAAAATAAAAATAAATTAATAAAAAGGAAGTTGTATTTTCTGTTGAGCTAGAGAAATTTCTGTTATCATTTCCTGCCTTGTCTTTCATCACCTCAAGGCTTATTAAGGGGAAATAAATACCACTAAATGTATTCAGTAATAAAGTCTTACAAAAAGGCATCTAAAGTTTCAATGATGAGAGAAGAAAGTTAGTAGCCAAACATTACAGTGCTCTCTAACCATTTCGAAAAGTGCTTTGGCCCCCTCCCTTGTTGCCACCTCTGACAATGTCAGAGGAGGCAGAAAATTGTGCTGGGTGATCAAATAAATACTTTTTTTTAAAAGAAACCCTGCTTTTACTTATAATACGGCAAAGAGGTGTTGAGATTTCCTCATTCACAACATTTACTACATATTTGACATTTGAGCTGCTATAACTGGGAAGAGATGACTCCATCCTGAGGGGAAGGATGTTATTTCTACAGCTAATTGGCTGCCTGATACTTTTATTCATAAATCCCTGTGCCTGTTCTCATTTACCATGACTAAAGATCCCAACCATTTATAGCTGCAGTGAGGACAAGAATACATATTTTTCCTGCTTTCTTTGAAGTTCATTCTTAAAAATCACTGAGATGTAAAATTCCATCTCAACAGACCTTTTTTTTAAACCCAAGAACCGTTTAAAATAGAAATCATATCAAACCTTCCCCAAGAAATCTGTCACAATGACTGAGAACAACTTCAATTAAATCCTCTTATTAAGCGAAGAAGTAATTTACATTCCGATTTCGCCAGATGAGGTTAATGTAATTATACCGGGGATGTTCCAAAAGCTGGCAGCTCCCCATGGCCTTATGATCACTTGCAAATGAGAGAAGGAAGGGCCGTGAGTTCCCATTTCTCCCCTGCATGTTGCACACAGAAAGCTGTGGGGGACATTTCCAGAGGAGGCTACACCTCCTCTTTATTTTTTTTTTTTTTTTTTTAAACACCTCCTGTATTTTTGGGTTTTTTTCCTTGAAATTTCTTTCATGGTAATAGCCACCCTCATTTTTATTTTTTCTAATACACCTTCTCTGCTCAGTTTGACCCTATTGTTAATGTTTAATGTTAAGACTTAAAAGGGCTTTTAAATGACAAAAAAAAAAAAATTATGAGCACTGAACTGTAAATTACAAAACATCAGATAATTACAAAACAATAGATGATTACATTACTTATGCACTGTAAGTTTTAACTCAGAGCACACAGCTCTTCTAGATAAAAAATACTTTCATTTATTTTAATTAGGATTGCTCCCTCCACATCTGACAGAGTAAATTTAAGTTTCAAACTTATACAAACATTTTCTTAAATCTACATATAAGAAGCCAAATGAAACTTAAAAAAATATTGGCTTTTCACTATTGAAAACTCTCTGTCTAGTGGAAAGAAAAAGGCTGATATGAGTTATTCACGGTTTTAATGTCTAAATGAAATAATTGTTGTACCCTTTAGTGGTTAGACCAAATCTACTGTATCCAAGACTGCCTCAAAGGGTAAACTATACGGAAAATTTAAGCTTGGTCCATTCAAAAAATTGCCTTTAAAATTCCTCACACTGCAGTGTGTAAAAAGTTTTGGGACATGTGCACTGATAGTGCTCATACAATAGCTAAATAGGCAGGCGAGTGTACAACTGGCCAAATATTGTTTTCAGCCCATCTTCTGGCAATGGTCCATTGACATTTTTAATATTGCCTATTGCATTTGTGAAAGTGGAAGAGAGAGAAAAAAATGTAAGAAAGTGTTTTGAATTCTTCCGGTATGAATTGTGAAATAAGTATTACTGCTATATTTACATGCTATATTCAAAATCATTTACTTCTAATCCACTGGTTACTGGCTATATATTTTCTTCATAAGGAAAAATCTAGGCTGGAAAAGAGGTCTTTGAGGTACTGATTTTCTCCTTGATTTCCCTGATGCGCCACAGCAGGAATTTTCTTAGTGATATTTTATTCATTTTTCCCCCTCTAATTATCTTTGATTTCCCTTTCTCTATCCTTCTTTCCATGCTCCACCACAGAAAATGACTCTGTGGTGAGCAGAGGGGAATTCCTTCAACATATTTCAGGGAGCATGTAATTCAACCTGGGATTCTGCTGAGAAAGCTAGAGATGAAAAGTGCTACCTAACAAAATCTGCTTGAGGGGGAAACGCTTTCTCACTTTGATAATGAAATATTCATAGTGTAAGACTTTCGCTCCCTATGACAATTGCATGTGAATTTCAGACTGAACTTTCGTGGTCTCTCAAAATGGGACCCTGGCAATATTCCTCCTGTCAGGATTATTCATCTTTGTGAAGGCAACTGGAAGAGAAAAACAAGTTTATTTTGAACAAATACCAGCACAAAACAAACAAATCAAAACATAAATCTCACCTTTTCATACCATTACACCACAATAAAAAGCTTTAAAAGCATTTTAAGTTGTGGTTTTGGGATCTTTTTTTGTAAAGGCTGAATTTTTCTGTCATGGAGATTAATCACTTTATTAACTTCATATAATCATGTAGAGTTTATGGTCCTACACAGCAAATCTTCCAGGTGCTGCAGCCCAGCAGAACAGCAGGGAAGCCTACAAGACTGGAAGTCCTACCTTAATTTGTTTTCTCCAAATGAGAGATAATGAAATAAATCTACAGGGTCTGAACGCAGGCTTATTAGCAAAAAGATACAAATTATATACTCAAAGTTAAAAAAATAATAGAACACATAAAATATGTATTGTTACGTAAAAATATATTGTATTTTATTCTATTATACTTATAAACCTAGACAATTATTTATTACTCTTGTGTAGTACTAGACTTAGTGGTTTATTGGATTGTTGCACAATGTGTGACATGCTTTTTACACATAAGCAACAAATGGTCAGAATTTCTAAGCCATCCCAAAGGGGCAACAGGAATATATTCATTAGCAAGCATCAAATACCAAATAAATATGTTCATCATCAAAAATATTTTTTTTTCAATTTACTAACTACATTTTGTATGTATTCGTTTATATGCGTAGAATGAAGGTGAATGCACAAAATATTTTCAGTTACTAGGTGGTGTAATATAGTCCTGTATTTCTGAGTGGAAAATTATCCTACATGGATAATCTCAGGCTTTGATCAAAAAAATGTGAATATACAAAACTAAATGTTTGTTCTGATCCATGGTTCATTGAATTCCATTTAAGCACTGAAAACAAAATGCTCCAGACTGCGCTTTGAGACTCTTCCTATCCCACCTCAAGGAAATAAGTCAACTAATTTTTTGTGGCTTAATTTACGTGAGTGAAATTCCACCTCCACTGAAATCAATGGCACAGCCCCTGTGCTTTCAATTGGGTGTAATTCCACTTCCATATGGACACTGTGACTGATGGTCTCTGTCACACCTAGCTCCAGGAAATGTCATTTATATATATTTGTGCAGTGCCCTGCACGGTAAAGGTTGGCTTCAGTTGAAGTGAGCCAATGAGCTGGTAACATAATGTAAATAATAAATTATACCTGCTAAATAACTTTGTATAGAGGGTTGTGATTTCGTGCACAGGAGATTTGTACAGTGTGAAAAAATAGTATTTAATGACTTCCTTATTTGTTATTTTTTAGCCTACTTGCAGATTAAATTGACAGTTCAACATAGAACATGACTAATTTTCCTGATTGCTCAAGGGCATTGCAAGAGCTAGGCATAAATTATTTTGGTTTGGATGTTATTAATTTTACTGACCAAAAAAATTGACTTAAACATTCAAAATTGCTTTATCCTGAAAATGCTGCTATGGCCTTGAGTTGGGCTTGCTTCTTGCTCCTGTAGATGTGTCTGTATTCATCTTTCCCAGCAGTGGCAGGTAAAATACAATGCCTTTAGAAATCATAATGGCCTGGAAA
Source organism: Origma solitaria (assembly GCA_013397895.1). NCBI lineage: Eukaryota > Metazoa > Chordata > Aves > Passeriformes > Acanthizidae > Origma > Origma solitaria. Next base: position 355,897 of record VZRL01001023.1, read on the forward strand.
AGGAGGGGGTGAAATGTCTTAGCCTTCTCTCTCAACCTTCTGATCCATCAGTGGAAGACACCCCCCAGCATGGTGGTTATCACTGAAGGAAAAGTTTTTCTTTCTATTGCAGCAGAATAGCAAGAAAGAGGCTCCTCTCTTCAGCTTTTCTCTCTGAATCAACTGCCAAACTCCAAGGCAAACTGTAGAAATAAGGGGGGAAAAAAGTGTAAGCATAAAACTCAAAACCCAAAAACCAAACCAAATCAAGCCAAAAGGCCTATGGCTATTGCTTTGTCCCACACAAAGAGAATATATTCAAGTCTAGTTGAATTCCAGAAAGTCTAGTTCAATTCTAGACCATTCTACATTTTTTCCCTTAAATTTAAATACTTAGCCAATTGGAGATGGAAGATGACAAGGAAAGAGCCCCACATTGCAACATAGGCAAAATCAACATTTGGAATTTGAGCAGGTAAAATGGAAGGAGGCATTGCAGGAAATTTCTTTGTGTTGATCAGTGATAAAGTGAGATAACATTTGGATATACTTTCTTTGATTTATTCAAAAATTAATTTACCTGCAGGAACTTATCCCTAAAATGTTTCTTTTCGTTATCTAGCTGGGACACTGTTGCGCAAGCTCACAGAAACAGAGAGGCTGGCTCAAAGATTGTCTACGCCTTGTAAAGAAATTAAATGCTTGTTACCATTTATTGCTTTTGGCTGATACAGGGAAAAGTATCCTGTGAGCAGACTTAATGTTGTGATTAGATAGAGGTGAGGATACTTTTTTATTGCCTTACTGCCATAACCAGCTATGTGCCATGAGTGTCTTAAAGACAGCTACACATGAGATGGAAACTTCTCTTGGCACAATAATTTCAGCTGGTGATAAGAATCCTGGAATATTTTTTTTAGACACAAGAGGTTGCACATGCCAAACCCACATGATAATGGTGATTCTGATGAATACCATTAAAAAATCCTGGTTTGAGAGCTCCTGCCCTCATACTTTGTTTTGCCTTGGGATTTGTACAACTTTTTCTAAAAAGATGTAAAACCTCTCCTAGGTAATACAAGCTACACATATAGTTGGATATTTGGCGCTGCAGGTAACACAAATTAGCATTATTGATTTTACAAATTAACATTATGATTTTATCTTATTTTCTATGACAGGTAAAGTCCATGCTTCATTGGTACTATCCAAACACATTGCATTACCTTCAAATTTAGTGCCTTTCTCCTGTGCAGACAGAAACTCTGACATTGACATTTGCAAAAGGATGCTAAGGCCTCAGAAGCATGACTTGGAAATTAGATGAGAACATCAGGAGCTGGGGGGAGAACTTTAGACACTTGAAAAAAAAAAGTTACTAGCAGTATATTAATGTCTTTCCTCCAGGTATGCTATTTCACTATCAAGCACACCTATTAGCTGTTTACAGCCTCTGGTTGTCACCTGTGGCAGCTTTAACCTTATTCTCTAAAATGACACTGTGCTAAAACCAAACTGCCTGTTAATGTGGCTAAAAACCTGCACCTCACCGTTTCTAGCCCATTTCGTTGCGTTTAAAGATTTGTCAGTTAAAACAACATCTCAAAATGATAGCATTTGGCTCCTGAAATTTAATATTGCAAAGCGTGTGGAGAGCCATTATTGTCTGACTTGTGGCACCCTTCATCTCTTATTCCCCTCGGAACTCTGTTTTCCATCTGTGCTTTCTCTCGGTGCCTGCCTGGGAATATTGCTATTGCTAGAGCAGCAGATTGCAGTTGCTGTTTCCCCCCAGTCGAGAGCAACTTCCAGACTGCTCTAACCAGACAATAATGAAGAATAAATGTCTAATGCCCCAATCTGGTAAATCAGATTAAACAATTGAGCATATCCAAAGAAATTAAATGCAGCCCAATAACTCTTAATGGCTTGGAAAATGGTAGAGGGGAGAGAAACTTTAGATCCTGGAGTAAACTACTGACATACTCATTCAGAGATGAGTACTACATTAACCTGCTGACCTTACGAGAAAATTTAGGAAATGAGGATGTCAGGATCAGACTAACAGAGTATCATCTACCCCTCTGTTCTAGTGAGTGTTTTCTGTGTTGGCATTGGTAACCTACAACTGTTCATCCCCACTCAGTGTTCGTAGCAAAACAACTCAGAGGAAAAACGAGACCTGGGTACCAGACCAAGGTTCATCCCCAGTTTTTGGCTCAGCTTTGCACTCAGCCTCATAAATGCAATTATGAATCCCAAAACACTGCTCTGGGCTCAGGTCAGCATGCTACGGCTTTTGTGGAAAAGGGAAGAAGGGATGGCCTCTGGCTGAGCGCTCCTGCAGGAGTGTTGGGTGGAGGGTGACTGTGCTCTGCCTCAAGATCATTAAACATCTCTGTTCTTGGGCTCACAAGGAGATTTTTGGAGCTTCTCTTCTTATCTCCCTTCTTTCCATGCTTACGGGAGGCTCTTCGATGGTGTGTGCACATCTGTCATCCCCTCAGCTCCTGACAGGTTATTTAGTCCTAACTGCCTGACATTTATTTGGCTTTAGATCTTTGAATGGACATGAAGCCATGCAGGAAAAAAACCTTTTGGCATGATTTCATCATAGGTGTGATGATATTATGAGTTACCTGATTATTTTACTTTTTGTGAACAACAGAGCAGCAAAAGTTTAGAAAAACAGTCCTGATGAGAAAATTCTCTTTATATTAATATTTTTAATTAAAACAGAAAAAAAACAGAAACAAATCAAAAAACCCAAACAAACAAAACACAAAAACAACTATCAGAGAACCCCAACTTCAGAAGAAGAGTTTAAAATGTTTTTCCTTTACCATTTCTAATATTTCTTAGGCTAGCTGTTAAGAAATTAGGTAGGAAATAGAATGAGTCTGTAATTAGAAATGGAAGCAGATAGAGAAACTGGGGCAGGAGGGGGGTTGGTCTTCCACTCTTTTGAGAATGAAAATAATATTTCTAATTCTGTAACATTACGATTTTCTTTCACTTCCTCTTGGATGGCTAGGTGCATCACACTTTGCCATTTGTAGTTAGTCCACGAGATTCATAAGAATTGACTTCACTGATGCAATAAAGCCATTCCTTCATTCCTTGAACTTCTGTGTTGGAGGAGGCCTGTAGTGAAGACAGTGAGCTTTGAGCTGTGTCGGTGTTAGGCTTTCTGTGGACACAACTGGACGTGCTCATTACAAATATTTGAATTTGAGTCTGAGCTCTCCTGGGGAACATCTATTTTGCCCAACATGCCTTAAAGTAGAAGTTCTTCAAATGAGCTCTAAGTGCATATGAAGTCTCGTTGATATCCTGGACACAAAGTGCACAGGGTGCTAAGTATTGTGTTTAGAGAAGTTCTCATTCCAGTCATAGCTTGTGGATCTGTATTTTGATTTCCAACGGCTGACGCAGACACGTCGTCGATTTCTGCTCAGAAATACGAAGTACTGGAAATTTCAATACAGTCTTGTTTTCTTCGGGAAAAAAAAAGACAACATAGCCTACATTTGTGGGTATAAATATTTTCATTTACTTTTATAGTTGATGGTAATGTTCCTGATGATTTGAATGTTAAATCCTATTAGCCCAATCGCTTTTTTTGTCCATTTGACTGTGATGGGAACAGATAGGAGATGTGAGAAGAACTTTAATAAATGCATTTTAGTGCTAAAAATGTTGCATTAGCAATTTTACCTGCAACCAGATATCCTAGACCTCTCTCATCAGTACATCTGGCTCTGTTTCTTCTGTCCAAATCTAATAGCTACCACTAATGAAAGGAAGAACGTGGTGATTGTAATTACTTTTTTGGAAACAAATCATAAACACTGATGGACCCAAGTTTGATCAACTACAGATTCCTCCTTTATAAAAAAATTTCTTCATGTCTTGGCTGACATAAGAAGGTGGAAACCTGCAGAGCCACTGTACCATGCTATCTGAAACAAGTATCCCCTGGTAAGGAGTACTAATCGATGACAAAATCAGTATTTCAAACTTCACAGAAGGCAAACGTGATTTTATTTTGCTGCTGCTCCCGCCAATTATTTTACACACAAAATTTTAAAATTCCTGAAGTTTTCTTGCTTCAGAAACATTAGGAATCGATTTCTTTGGGAATTCAGGCTGGTCGTCTGAGCATCCTATATTGGAGTAAGCTCTCCCAGTTTACAAGATGTGTTCGCCTCTGGAAGAATGAAAGGGTGTTTGTTATTTGGGATCACATGGCAGAAGAATAGTGTTCTCAGAGCCGAGGGCAAGCTAAACCCTCCAATAGTTCAGAGGCATTTATGGCTCATTGTATAAACAGGGGCAAGGATCAAATAATTTGCACTGTGGGCTTTCACACGCTCTAGGGAAATTGCTGAGATTATTAAAAAATATGGGAAATCCTAGCAAGTAATCCATCGCCTTCACAAATATTTTTCTCCTTGCATCTAATTCCATGCAGATGTGGGATGGACGTAAAAAAGGTGCTCACATTTGAATCTCTGCTCAAAGGTGAGTTCAGTTTTTTTTATTTTTTAATATTCTGCCACCTATTGGTAACTGCAGGTGTTTGAGCTGATGTGCATGGCACAGTGATAGACACACAACAGCCATAATAATCCATGTCCCTGTCTCTCTTAATTAACATAATCATTTACTCTTCTTCCCATGCAATTTACTCTGCAAAACTTCCTATGGATCAAATTATGTCAGGGAAATTGCCCAAGCATTAAAACAATCCCACTGGTTTCTGGTTGGCCTGAAGAAAAATCAAGCTTTCAGATTTTGGGCTGTCCTTCAGCCTAGAAATGTATCTTAAATACTAGTCTCTTACCCAGTCTAAGATGCACACTTCCTATAAATCTTATGTGGTAAAACCACTTAGAAGATCAACAGCACTTCTGTCTAAATGTAACTAGAGACATTAATTTATTTTGTTTATGATGTACATTGAATAGAATTGGATATCCATTATGCCTGGAACTTATTTTGAGGACCCCCTAAATCTTTGGAGGCCATATAGATTCATATCAGTCTTGATTGGCCCTTTATTTTCAGAAGCAGAGAAATTTTTACTTCACCTTGAGCAAATCCTGGATGAACTCAGTATTTGCTTCTGGTTTTTGAAGATAAATGAGAAAACTTCAGCGATTTTGATTTTTCCATAATATATCCCATATGTTCACTGTTTATTCAGAAATCCACTCAATCAAGCCATGCACAATGTTGTCTTTGCCTCATTTGTAACTCATGGGTAAGGTTAGCATCATTTTGAAGATTTCATTACTGGGGAAGGGGAAGACATCAAAGGCCGGGACTGCTCCATTCCCCAGAGTTTGTTATTAGGTGTTAATCTCCCTTTAAAGATTTTTATCTGTGGATGTGGAACTTGAATGTCCAAGAGAGCAGATGTGGACATGTTTGAACTATGCAGAATATGTTGGATGTTGAGTATCTTCAGAAAACAGGAGGGGAGTAATCAGTGTGAGAAGAAAGAGAGTATTGGGGCAGGTCAATAGGTCAATATTTTTATTTTGGGGTGTGAACCAGGAATTGCAGTCTACAGATAAGCTGAAAACATCAGAACAGAAGCCACAAAGAATAGGAAAGATGAACAACAATCAGAAAAGACGGGAGAGTAAAGGAAAGTGATCAACACAAATGTTTAGCCACTAATTGGCCCTCAAATGTATTTGGGCTCATAAACCAAAACAAAAAACCAATCAAACCTGAGCAAAACAAAACAAAAAAAACTTTCTCGTGGTTAAACCACAAAAAAACTTTCTCATGGTTTGATCACAAAAGTACTTTGGGCAGGCCGTGGAGCCAAATAAAGAGTCCAAATTCTCACAGATAAGGGCAGACGTGGAAAATAGGAGGTGAAAGTGTGAAAAAAAACAAGGAACTCTTCGGAGAAGAAAAATAAAGGTTACATTGTGACAAGTAGGTTACCAGAAAATAAAGGTGAGAGGTAATTAAAGATTATTGCTGAAGACCTCACAGATGTACTTCTGTCAGTCTTCTCTGGGGATTCCCCTGAGAGGCACCAATTTTCCTCAGGCAACAAAGATGACACTTTCTGGGACCGAAGTGCTGCTTTAATATGTTTTGCCAAAAACTGGATCAGCTGTAGGATAAAAAAAACACCAAAGCTAGACAAGGAAATAGCTGAAGACTTGGACTCTGAGTCTAGAGAAGCTTAGGTAAAAAGCCTTAAAACATTAGGAATTTAAACATAAGGAATCAATATGTATTGGATGTATACTGTACATATATTGTACTATATGTATCTACATATAGTAGAGGCATTTTTGATGGAAATTAAAGTAGTGTTTTTCAGTGTCCTGTGAAAGGGATGATGACCCCAATGAAGTACAAGCTGGTGTTTGTTACTTCTAGGAAAACCTGTAAAATCAATCATGTGGATGTTCAAAATGCTTAGCAAGGAACTGAACTGAAAGGAAAAACAGCCTCTCCCTGAAGGGAAGATGAGCCTCTTTAATCTCTTGATTTTTTATATTCACAAATGACTGTTAAGGAAGTAGAGAAAGCATGAAATGAGAGGTAAAGTGCTGCTAAGTTGAAAGAGGTTAGTGGCCAAAAATTAGAAGCTGCTCTAAATCTAAACCTGGCAAGCTGCACCCAAAAGGGATGAGAAAAACAGGCAATATAAATCATGTGGGGGAAAAGTATAAATACATTACTTTATTTTAGAAATCAGTCAGTTCCTTTTTTTTGCAAGTGCCATTTTTATTTCTTGTCACCAAACCAAACGTGAAAAAAAAAGACAGCTGAAGTAGAAGTGATTTAGATACGAAAGAGAAAACTTGTGGCCTTTCAGTCAAAACCAAATTAATCTAGAACTGGCATAGCAACATCTTTCAGTATTTTACAATGCATTGAGAATGGCAACTGGGCTGTCTTGGTGGTATGCAATTCTGAAGTTGGAAGAGAAGAAGACACACATAACAACAACAACAAAAAAAAAAAGTGTAGCAAAATTCTTACAAACTTTCAGTTAATTAGAAGCTGAAAATCTAGAGAAAAAAATTAAGGGAAATGTGCCTTTCCAGAACACAGACATTGACAGCTAAACAGAACACACACAAAAAGAACAGGCTCCATCTGCACTATCTGTGAAAAAGCAGTGCATGGGTTTTAAGCTATTAATCCTAGTGAGCCCATACGGGTTTATATATTTATAATAAACTGGAGAATGATGTTATCAGCTGGCAATTTTTTGATCAGCTGCCATTGTGCTCTTCAGTCATTTTGTTACATCCCTTAAGCAGCTACTAGACAAATTCCAGTTAAACATGCTGTCCTGTGAGCAAGCTACCCATGACAGAAAATTGCTGGAGACCTGCCCTTGGCTCGGTAAATGGACAACAATTTCAGGATCTATAAAACTCTCAGGTGGGTTTTGGCAGCTGAAAATACAACCACAATTGTGATTCTGACACAGGTATTCAGACTGTTGGGACAGAAGTTTACTTAATGCAGTTGGTTTTGGTACTGTAAATGCCCTAGCTCGTGAATTCACTTCAAAATGTCGATTCACATGCTGTAAATGTGAACTCGTACCCTGTTTCATGCAGAATGTCCAGGGCAGAGAGTGCCTCTGCTGACCCATCTGCTGAAGAGACCGCAGAGTAACTCATTTATTTTGCAGCGGAGGAAGAGAGAGGTCATGGAAACTAAAGAGTGCAGCACATGTTTTCTTTCTTTCTGCTTTGCTTTGCTTTTATCCATTTTCTCCTGTAATTCAAAAGAGTTTGCCGTGGGAGTAACGGGCATGGCCCCTGACACAGGTTAACCAGGTTGGTGCAGCTCTCATTCAGTGGTGGTGGAAGGGCTGATGCTGAGCTCACATGTCACTGCTTTGGTGGAAAGATTCCAATAATACCAATAAAAACCCGTTCTCCCTCTAGAAAAGGTTTCATGGGAATGACTGCACTTAGTGGGGAAGGAGGTTTGTGGGGCAGACCTTTGGTGAGCAAGGGCAGTAGGGCCAGTCAGAGTTTTGAGCTCACCAGCCGAGAGCTGTGAAAAACCCCAGGCTGGCTGGTGAGGCAGTCACTCCTGCTCCTGGAGGGGCAGAGGCAGAGCTGGGAGAATTGGAAGCATGTGTGGGAGCAAATTCTCTGGGATATGGCACTCAGGAGATAGAAAGCAAGCTCCAAACACCTCTGGCTGCAGGAGAAGCCAAGTGAGCTGAGGAAAAGGAGTGGGTAAAAATCTTTCCTCGTACCCTTCCTAATGCTCCCATGAAAGGAGGCACAAAGAGAGAAGAAAATGGCACAGTCTCTCTATTGAATGTCCAAGCCAGCCTGTGCAATTGAGGTGCACAGAGAATGCCCCCGAGAAAATTGCTCCCAGGCAAAGTGCATCTATTTGTGAAAGCATGAGACCAAGTCCTTCCCCACAGTTTGTGCCACACACAGCCTTCTGCAGGCCACCGTGGGCTGTGTGCCCCCGCTGTGCCAGCAAACAGATGGAATTAGGCACAGCCATGAACCCTGGCACTCAAAAATCCACCTTCCAGCAGCCCTTTATGTACCCTCCCCAGATGTGCCAGGACATGGCTGGAGGGACAGCAAGGGCTGGACTTCTGACTGGCTTTGTACAATTTAACTGAAATTACGTTTTAGCACTTTGACCTGGTTTGGTGAGCTGCATAAATAGTCTGCCTACACAGCAGTCACCTCTTTTCAGTCAGTCAGCATGGGCATGGTAGCCACTGACAAATACCTGTATCGCTGAAGACTGCAAGAATTATGTTTTGAACTGTGTTCATTCCAGAGAAGATAGCTCATAAGAAGAAGCATGTGTGGATTAGAAAAAAAAGCAAGGAAAGGTATGATTATAGCAAACATCATTCACCCCACACTTTACTTTTAAGAGCCAAAGCTCTTTTCAATCCTCTCTTGTTCAAATCTCACCTCCAGACATGTCTCAGATACATTTCTCCTGGTAGTTGTCTCTCTTACACTGTTTAAACACACAAATATTTTTGGCTCATCTTGGAGCACCATGATGAAAGTTTCCTGACATGGCTCAGTGAGGACCGCCTCTATCTGTTTTTAACTTTGGTAGAGTTTTGTTACTGGGAATGGTATTTTCTCTGCTGAAGACCATGTAAAGAAGTGTGTATGTGTGAGAAAAAAATCAGAATAACCTGTGAAGTAAAGACAGCAGGAAATATTTTGGTTTAGTACTTTATTTTTGTTCTAGGAAAACTTGTTTCATTTATGGTGTCTTCCTGCTCGAGAGCAGGAATTCAAAAATTGGCTAAGTGTTATTTGGTAAGTAAGCAGGTCTGTCAGCCTCATGTTGATGATGCTCTTTTAGCCAGCCTCATGAAAATCTGTTGAAACTTGGCCAACTTGAAAATCCCAGGGAAAAAAAAAAAATCCGTCTGCTTGTGCTCAGCAGCATGTGTGAGCAGTGGTGGAATTCTCTGCAGCACCTGTAGGGCTGTGCTGGACTGTCCTTCAGTTTTCCCCCAGCAAATTCTCCTCCTGATGCTTCTTAAATTGTATCTTCATAAGTAGGAGTAGCAGTAATAGTAGTAGCAGTAGAAGTATTTAGGGTCTGACAGTAGGGCAGTTAAAATTTGGTCAGGAGACCATAAATTCCAGCATAACCCAGGGCTGAATGTGTGGCACAAGTCCTTGCCTGAACCAGTTTGACTTGCTAGCCAAACTTTGGACTTCTGGATTTTAAGCTCTCATCCTTTAATTGTCCATAAGAAAACGTCCTAAGATTTTTTTCTTCCTGGCTGCTCACTATGCAGGTGATTTTCATAAGGTAGCTGAATATGCCAAAGGGGTGTTTGTCACAGAGAAAAGCAGTTTAAGATTTATTGTCTTTACCGTAAGTTTTGAGAGGGATTAATTTTTTTAATAAACCTGAGGATTTAAAGTCAAGTCAATCACCAATAACAAAATATTGCACTAATATCTTATTTCTATTAACTGTCAGTGTGAAAAGACAACACTGTGGTCAGTTCAAATGCATAAGAGGTCACACCCACTATAAAAACAAAAGGTCTGAAAGCCACTGAATAGAAGATATCTCATTCTTTTGTTATCCATCACAAACAGCCAGTGTGATTTGCAGGAGTTTGTGGTTACAGGAACTGGCAGGTGTGTGCAGCTTGTGAGACAGACCAATATTACAGGGCTTCTAATTGATTTGAAAATGTGTCACCACAAATATTGTCTCCTCTGAATTTTAGGTATGAACAGTGTAGATCAACTCATCACCCCAGGAGAGGAAAATTTGAGAGTGAGGAGCAGAGACAGACTGGAATAATAGCACTCATCCTGTAATGCAGTGCAATAATCCTGGCAGTATTTGATATAAATATAACCATATATGAAATATAAATAAACTCTGGCTAGATTTTTCACCTGCATTTAAGAGATGGACAGCCAAGATCAAGCCCTGGATCTTAGGTGTAGCCTCCCAAGTAAGCTTGGGAGGTCCCAGCACTTACATCACAATTATCAGCTCTTTTGCAAAGAAAAATAAAGTGAATTGAAGAGGCCCAGAGAGCGTAATCAGGAATTAAACGAAGCATGTTGTTTTTTAAGGGGGACCTATTGATTTTTACAGTTCTAGCTATGACACTGTCCAGACACAGAGGTAACAGTTCCAGTTTTCTGCCATGTCCCTTGAACTGCCACTTGTGGCCCCTGCTCCTGGGGCTCGGTTGGGTGTAATCTCCCCACGCCGCAATTATTTCCAGCACAACAGGGATGACAACAATCCTTGCCTGCTGTCACCTCCGTGTCTCTGTCTGTACCAGCCCTCACTGTGGGACTCCAAGCTTGGCTGAGCCTCTGAGCAATTTGGGAGCACAAATAAAGATAGATTCAGCCATTATTTACTAAAGATAACAGGGGCACAGCCACCTCACAGACATTTTAAATCCTCTTAATATTTGCATTTATTTGGTTTTAATCCTCAGTGCCACAGAGTTCATGGAAAGGATGTGGGACATAAAAGATGGGAAGTTTTGGCCCTTTCGTCTGAATGAGAGAAATCCAGAAAAGCAAGATTTCTGCTCAGATTCCTAGCACTTCCCTATTGCTGTACAGGTTCAAAGAACATACGTTCTTTTTTTTAAGTAAGGCTATAGTTTTTTTGCTGAGTGGTGTTCAATAACATGCCAATATGGAGAAATCTAGGAGGGGGCCTTCTGCAGTTCATGTATCTTCTTTCCATCTTTTGAATTTGAGAAACTGAAGTAAGGGAGCTGATGGTTGAATCGGAGGGATAAAATGGAACTTTGCAGTCTGGTCCTTTCCTTATTGAATGGCCAGTGCTGTCAGCATTAGGAGTTTTCTGCTTGTTTCAGCTGATCCTGGAAGCTTTGAGGTCCTTTCTGAGTGATTTACTTTAGGCATCTCTGCTGAAAAGCACCAGTTTCTTATTTTCAGCTTCTCAGTTCTTTACAGAAAGCCTTTGTTGAAAGGAGGGATTACCTTTTTTTTTTTTTCTTTTTTTCTTCTTTTTTTGTTAAAAACAGAATATGAAACAAAACTGGTCTGGTATCTTGCATGAACGGATAACTGTGCAGTACCTGAAAGTGTGAAGATTCTCAAGCCCCAAGGGATTATTGCTGTTGTGCTATTTCGTATATAGGACTACATCCTGCCTTCCTCATTAATTGGACACAACTGCTAAAACATCCTTTACAATAAGCACTTCTTCATACCAGACATATTTCCTGGATCTATAAAACAGCTTTTAGAAAGGGAGAACTGTATTTAAGACATTAATATAGTTCCACAAAATGATGCTTGCTGACATACGGAGCACTTTTTGAATAATTCACTTTGAAATTAACACTATAATACCATTTACCTTTAAAGTCCTATTTACTGGAGCTGCGAAGAATTGTTCTCTGGAGATGAGGATATCGGCAAGCACCAGACTTTCAGAGCTTCTTTGGTTTAATAAAGATGGTCAGATGATTTCATGCAAAGAAAATCAGTGGGCAGAGAGAGAGGTGAAAACTAGAGGAGACGAATGCCAGAGTGAGGATGTGCATGTCCAGGTTCTGGGCTTGGCAGCAGAGGAGCCTTGCAGAGATTCTGCCCTCAGATTCATCCTCCTGTGCGAGAGATCGCTCCCCCCTTGGCTGAGACAAGACCTGGTGGGGGACTGAGCCGTAAATCGCTGGCTGGAGTGATCTGGGTTAAGTTTAATCCTTAGGAAAACAGGGATTATTCCAAGTGCGGCTCAGTTTCACACTGTGATGTGCAGGGCCAAGCCCCGCTGCAGCTCAGAGGTGCCCACCAGGCTCCCTGCACCTGCCTCAGCTCCTGACACCAAAACTGCAGTCAGGAGACCACCAACCTCCTCCCCCAGGTCCAAAGAAATGTGCTTTAAAGTTTGTGTTTGTCCTTCTTTTTCCCCCTCCCTTTCTGCCATGCCTGGAGTGGGTGATGCGATTCTAATCTAATTGAACTTCCACCCCTTAAAACAAGTTGCAAATTTTGCAGTCAAACATTCACAAATATGTGTGCTCATAGCATTCTGATTTTCATGCAATTCATTAATTACTTGATCTCCACCTGATTTTAGGTATAAATAATGAGGGGGGGAAATGGAATCTTGGTGAAGTCCTTTTCTATTGATTTCAAAATTTCCATTGATATGAGTTTCTTTGATTGACAACAAGTACTATGAATGTTGACTTTTGAGGTAGAGTGCTAAATGTTTTATTCATTGAACACCTGTTTAGCACTACTGGCAAAAATGTTTTTGGTAAAATCACATGATGTTATTTGACTGAGATGACTCTGTCAGATAGCCCAGGTGATTTTTTTTCCTGAGATAAGAGTGCAGAGCACATATGTATGCACATTTCCCATTACAGTTCACGTGGACATTGTTTTTATTTCCCATTTTGATTCGCTTCAGTATTGCCCACCCCAAATATCCACAAACTGTGAGTCAGTTTATAAGAATAGTGGGATTGATTTAACTTTGTATGCCTGTGGATTTCATTTTTCAGTAAGCTCTAAGATATAAAAGCATTGGGTGTAAAAGAAATTTAGAAGCAAGTAGGCTGAGCTATTTGCTCAGTCAGAATATTGCAGGAACTGGGACCTTACCACTCCGTGCCACTGTCAGCCGAGGCTGCTGATAATCTGGGAAAGCTAGCACTGCCGTCACACTCAGCCTGGAATAACCTGTACAGAGTGCCTTATAATTTCATTTGGCTGAAATGTAAACCCATTTATCTGTGCTCCCTTTCAGGTATACCAGTCACAGCATACCTTGGCCAGAGTAAGAAATTCTGTGTTTCAGATCACTAATGGGCTTTTTTTAAAAAAATACCCTTAGTCTTCAGTGAGAATCACAATTTCCGCATCCCTGTATGACTGGAGAAATGAATAATAACATCTAGATTTGTCTGAATTCCATATATCCCAGAGGGATCAAGTTTGATTCCCTCCCTTATTTACAATGATACAAGGAAAGCATTTCAATTCTCCAAATGCTCCCTCATGTGGCTTCTTAGTACTAATACTGAAACATTTATGTGTTCTCGGAGATTACAACTCTATGCCAGGAAATAGGCTGAGACAACATAAGAGGTATTTCATGTGAACTTTGACGCCAGAAAATGATGGTTCCAGATCCTACATGTAAAATGTTTGGCTTTTATGTTGTTAAATGAGACGGAAGCCGTTGTATTTGCTCCTGCCCCTCTGTTGGGAGAAGGGAAAAACCTGAGCTTTGATCAGGTTTGCCCACTGAATTATCTCATCAGATGTCATGGTGATAGGTAAGAGACACAAATCTGAAAATCACAGAATCACAGAATTGACTAGGTTGGAAAAGACCTTTAAGATCATCGAGTCCAAGCTATGACCGAGCACCACCTTGTCAACTAGAACACGGCACTGAGTGCCACATCCAGTCTTTTCTTAAACACCTCCAGGGACTCCATCACCTGCCTGGGCAGCCCATTCCACTCTTTCTGTGAAGAACTTCTCCTATTTGTCAAACCTAAACATGCCCTGGTGCATCTTAAGGCTCTGTCCTCTTGTCCTGTGGCTGATTGCCTGGGAGAAGAGAGTGACCTGCTGGTCAATAATGAGGAACTGTTTCGGTGTAATATCTGGAAAAGTGGAAGTCTGTGTACACAACATCCAAGGACAGTGAATTTACTTAATGCACAACCTTGCTTCTGCAACATTTGTGAGGAAATACAGCTCAACCTTGTGAGGAAATACAGCTCAACCTTGTGAGGGAGGAACGGATGCCACCTGTGCTGGGGACTCCTCATTTCCATGGTGAACTGTCATGCCAAAGAGCAAGGACTGACCAAGGCCAGTCAGTCTTCCATTATATTAAAATCTCTGTAATAAAAAGCTAATTTCTCCCCTTACTCTTGAGTATTCGAGGGGCTTGGCAATGTATCTCATAAATTTAATCAGATTGCTCAAGAGGACTCCAGGTTCAGCAACACCTCTCCAGATATTTATGCTGAGAGGAGGAGAGAGGTACAGGTGAGGCACGAAGACCAATTGCATCAAGGAGAAGGGCTCAGGGAAAATCCTTTGCTGTCCCTCTGAAGAGCCCTCAGCTGACCCCAAAGCATTTGCATGGTATGCAAAGGCATATATGCAGGTGTTTTGGTGTGCATTTTTATGTGAAGTAAAAAAAATAATACTGCTGCTAGGTCACTTCAACAGTCTGGGAACACTTGCTTTGCTTCTTCTCTGCCTCTCAAGTCCTTTTGGAAAGGGTTTTACCCTTTCCAGGTTTTACCTTAAGGAGGTTGATTCTAGAGTTGCTGGCTCACTCACAAAAAAAAAAAAAAAAAAAAAAAAAAAAAATTTAAAAAAAAAATCAAAGGACTGCAAAGTTAATAATTAATATGTTTCATACTGGACAAAATATTTCTCTCAACAATAAAATTTTTATTTTGAGCTTCCTAAAGCCTGCACAAATAAAATTCTCTGACCCTAGAATAGTTTCTTTTGAGCTCGGGTGAAAATTCTGACAAAAGTGAGAGTCATATGCAAGTCTTGTGGGAACACAGCTCTGCAGTTTTCACCAAAAGAGGTTCTAAGCAGGAGCATTATCCAGCCTTTATCAGGAAGGTGAGGAAGTTGGCCATGTGGTCCATATCCAGATGCTGCTGTTGAAATCATTGCAGAAACATGCAGTGTTGAAATCTGCCCAGCAAAACACTTTGCAAGGTGATGCTGTGTATGCAAACACCTGGAAAAACACACGCTCACATTGTTTGGTATCGCTTCTAACTCTTTGGGAAAGCAAGCCAATGCCAAAAGAAATCCAACTGGTTGGGGACAGAAAGAAGTTTTGCATTTTGGAGATTTTAGTAATGTGTTTTCCCCCCCATGTTATTTAAAATAGCGTTCCTCAAAATACTTTAATTTTGATCAAAATCAGAAAATCTCACAGGATTGTTTCTTCAGGAAATCTCAATGCCTTTGTTTTCATCCAGTTTTCTGAATTGTTTTCTGGGTAACTGAAATTTTGTACTCATTGTCAAGGTGTATATACAGCGTATTTGGGGGAATCTATAAACCAGGGAAGACAATTCCTTTTCACAGGAATACGTCAGATTTCAGGAGTTATTGTTGAACATAGAAAATGAAGCTTTCCTGAGAGAAAAATGTATGATGTCACATCTTTCTTCGCAGGCATGTCCTGCTCGTTGTGACAAAACCTTTGTACTGTGCTGAAGCCAAGAAAAAGCATTGAGCTTGCCCCACTTTATTGGGAATTGCAGGCAAAGACTGAGCAGAGCTCCTGCTCCTAAAACCACAAGGCAAAACATTTCAGTACTCACCTCACCTCCCATGACACCTCTCAGTTATGCAAGGTAAAATATAAAGAGGTCAATGATTAATAACTAGGGCTGACCTTTTCCAGAGGTGGTACCAGCTTGATTCATCATGGAAACTACTGGATTTTGTTGGTGAAAACACAATAATGAGTGGTCCAGGACAAAAGGCAAGTTAGTTTGGTAGACATTTCAGACATCTGCTAAGCAAAATGTGAGAGAAATGGAACTTAAGTATAAAATATCAGTAAAACTCTTCATTTGTGGTAATTAATAGTGATATCGAATCTGAATTTAGTATTACATACAGCTGAATATACGATTGCATTATATACAAAGTTCTTGCTCCTCCTCCTTTCTTGCCTATCCAAACATTCGATTTTCAGTAATACTATGAGATTTCGGTTTCACGTCAGTTTGAAATATAGAAATTATGTTAAATATAGCACCCAGCATAGTTACCACTTTGCAGTGGAGCAGGGGACAGGGTCAGCCCATTGCCACATCTTCACAATGCTGAATTTCACCTTTTTTACCTGAATGGCCTCTTCCTCCTTCTTGTCCCAGCCGCAGCAACGTGGCAGTGCTGAAATTCAAATGAGACAGCCTAGCTCATGAGGACACATGGCCTAAAACTCACTTGGAGCTCCTGGTAAACAAAATGCAAATGAAATATTCAAAGTTTTCTTTGCAAACCAGCTAAAGCAATCTACTCTACCTTTTTGTTTAATTGGTCTTACAAGCCAGTATAGCATCCCAATAAATTCACTGCGCTCCATGACCTGAATTCATACTACTTGCATGTGAAATATGCAGAAATTATGTGATTCATTATTTTGTATTTTTGGGGGGTATTAATCCAGAAATTATGTGATCCAATATTTTGTATTTTTTTGGGGGTATTACTCACATAAGGTCCTTAAAGCAATGTGAAAATGTATTTACACTGCAAGAATATTAAAAATAGGCAACAGGGACTCTAACAATGGGAATTAAAAGGGATCAGGGACTCCTAATAAAGACACCTAATACAACAGAAATTTTAATTACTAAAAAGGCAGATCTAAGTCTCCATTTCTGTAATCCCACATCCAGTGATGTCAGTGTGTGTATACATGATTTAGACTACTTGGGCACCCATCCAAAAAAAGCAAATTCCACGAAATCTACCATTAGTCAGTGACCTACTCATGTTTTGCATGCACCTTACACAGAGAACAAAATAACGTGATTTAAAAATACCCACTTTATTTAAATTATATCTCTGGTCAAAAATCCCAAAGACTGTACCTTTTGAAAAGCTTTCACCTGAATGTTTATTTACAATAAACCTCATTTCACCTCTTCGGCAAAGTAAAGGGTCTTTACCATAGCTACAGTTCCTATTTATAGTTACCCAAAGACCTCTGGACCTGTGCAAAAGTATGTTAAATGACAACTTAGACCCAAAGGGCTGCAGCTGATAAACACAGATGACTCAATGTATGATGAATAGTGATTTCTCAGGCGGAGGTCCGTGCTGCCCTTCTTCCCACACTTGCTGTGGTGTTGTCTCATCTCTCCGTGCGGCAGCTGCTCACAGTCTGGAGTTTGCACTGAGGTAAGGTTGTACCAAGTGCAGGTTTCTCTCACTGCACGCTGGTGTCTATCCTCAGAGATGCTCAAAGGACAGCTGGAGACAGCAGCCACAGAAAGGATCATGAAATAAATCATTCCCTTTTGTCATTCAGACCCCTGAGCATATTTTAGGGAATATTTGTTGTGTGGACAAACAGTCCCACAAATACATTACAGTGCTCTAAGTAGCCCAAACATGTGAAAAGGGCTTTGTTATATAAGGCCATTAAAATGGGTTGAAGTTATGTGGCTGAAATCCCGTGTATGGAAAAACTTTTAAAAGCAGCAACCACAGCCTGTTACCTTCTGTTTTTTCTCCTTTTTTTGTTTGTTTGTTTGTTTGTTTGTTTGTTTGTTTGTTTGTTTGTTTTACTTGCTGGATGGTGATCACCAAAAAGCCAGTGTAATGCCTTACTCTAATATCAACAGAACACAGCAAAAACATCTATGAAAAAAGACAGACTAATGAAATTAGACAGCATTCAAATATTGTAAAGGTTGTTGGGATCGATCTGAAGCCATCATGAGTCAGATAAAGAGCATTTATATAAACTCTAGCTTTGGAAGGTGTTGGGAGTGTGAAACTAGTGGCAGCACACCAGTCAATGTTCAATTCAATGTAGTCCATCATCAGCAGTTAGTTTTGAGTACCCATGTAAAGGTCTCGCTCTAAAGAATTCTGTCACCATGCTCAAGTTCCATGAATAAAAGGAAGCTCCCTGCAGGATGTATCATCCTCTTCATGCTGATAAATACTGCAGGCGTGAGCCACGAGCACAGCCTGGCCCCTCTCACCCACGGGAGTTTGTGGGCTCATTCCTCCCGGAGAGTGGCCAGCTTGTACTTTTTCTCAAACCAGCAAGTTTAAGCAAAGAAGCACAAACAGAGATTCTTCTTACAAGGAAAGTAAATAAAACAGGGCTTGTGAAGCAGGAGAAGTGGAGCCTTGGTCACAGCAGTAGCTGGTGTAAATCACAGCCTGCCCCAGGAGTTGGTGGGGTCCCCTGCCAGCAAACTCTCCAAACTCGTTTTTTCTTTCTGTGGAGGAATTTCAAACAGAGCTAGGACCATAAGCTAGGGCTCTCAGCACCTTCTCCCTTGCTATAACCATTGCACAAGTTGCTCTTCTAAAGGTGAAGTGCTGTGATGGTATCAGTCCTGTACGTGATATATATGGAGAATATATATATGTTATATATTTGATCTGAGGGGTATCAAGCTGAGTATTTACTGTTCTGTGTGGTCCAATTTCAAAAGAAACAAGCAAAAATCTGCATGATGGTCTGGCATTCCTGAGCTGCTGGCCGGGCTGAGGTGCAGTTGGTGTTTTCTGTCTCACCCCTGGCCACCGATCCCCTGCAAAAGTGGAACAAACACAAACTGCTGAGCCTAAAGCCGCTGCAGTTCAGCTCTCCTTTATGTTAGCCGTGCCCTTATTTTCTCCTTATGTGCATTTTATGTGTCTGGGGAAGAAAATGCAAGCTCTGAGGTTAAAGGTCATTGTGTAATTCAGAGACGTGTTTTTTATCGGGGGCACCACCGTACAGGCAAACAATGACATCTGTGGCAGAGACATCTCTCTGGGGCTTTGAGTCCAGATTTTTCTGTGTTACTGTGATGTACATCTGGGATAACTGGGAGCTACTTGGTGCCTTTGAATATTTGATCTTGTACTGAACTTTAGGACAGAAGATAATTAAACGTAAGAGAAATTGTATCACTAGAGCAGGTAAAGCTAAAATGTTCTGAAATAGTAGTTTAAAGGGCAAAACTTAAAAATGAGACCAGAAAACCTATGTTCTTTATCTAACTTGGACAGAAATAGTAAGTCAGTTTGAGAAAAAATGGTTACCTTTAGTACTGGGGTTCCTCTGCTGATTGGATGGAAGGGAGGAAGGGGTGGAGAATGGATAAGAGGAAAGAGGGAGGGTTTTTTAAGGTGAAGCATTGCTGCAGACCGAGTTGGGATCCTCAGAAGAACATGCTGAGGGGAACAAAAAGTGCTGTTACATGAATGATGAAGAGAGAAAAGATGCTGGAATCCCACCACTGACTCTGAAAATAGAGAGTGGTTGACTCTGCCCTGTTTAAGAGAGGATTTGAAACAAGAAGAAAATTATTATGCTTTTAAGAAAAAAAAGCAAAACCAAACACCAGCAAAAACAAATAAGCCATGGAAGAATGGAAAAAAAGTGGCGTGTTTGTAGAAACGTCTTTTGACAAAGGTGAATTTGTGTTGAAAAAAAGTCCTGGATCCTCAAGAAAGTGATACTGACTGAAGTGCAGTTAGTGCACTTCTGATCATTGCTACTTGGAACTGCATTGAAAAGGTAGGACGGAGATGAAAGACTGTGTATTTTATGGCCAGTTTTCTGAATTGCCTGCAATATGTATTTGTTGGATTTAATCGAAAAATAGACAGTCTGGAAGAGATTTTTTTTTTTCTTTCAGGCTCCTCTGAAGTTCAGTCCTGAAATCCATTCGTCTCCAAGACAGAAAGAAAGCAGGAGGGAGAGAGTGGCTAAGACAAGTTCCGAGGAAGGAGAAATCATGACTAAGAAGAAAAAAAGGAGGATAATAATTTCAAGATGGAAAAGTTAACAGCTTTCAGTAAGACTTATTTTTTTTCCTTTTAAAAGACTCTATTTTATTTCCAAGTATCAAAAAGACCAACAAAGTTAGTATAAGTCAGTGTGTGCAGATGTAGGTGTGTGTTGTGATGATAACAACATGCTCTTAAAAATTTGGGATTATTTGTGGTTTTAACTTGGTCCAGTCATGGATCTGGATCCCTAAAGGTCCTGGCCCCTGTCTTTAATCAGGGATTCACTTTCCAAATAGAAGATAAATATGTATAACTTCACAAGATTTACAGTTATATGCATTTCTTATTAACTTAATAAGGAGGCATGTTTTGCTTGGGTTTGCCATATCTGACACAGCTTTTAGACTTATCAGCAAGCAGCTTTCACCCAGCTCTGCTGTCAGTTGTTTCCAATATCAGCTACAGAGATACTACAATTTTGCATTATCCTTCTCTTACAAAATAATTTATAAGGCATGTTCTCATGTCCAACAGTATTTTGGAAAGTGCTTTTCTAAGGCTTTTTGCAGCGCGAGTTAAGCATGCTCCAGTTTATACCACACTTCATATATCTGCATTGGTTGGGTCTTTTATGTGTCTGTCAATCTCTTTGGTCTGGAAATACTTGGTTTTGAGCAGGATAAATAGAAACACATTAAAACTTGAACATGGCTCTGTACATGAGTGTCTGCATAGTTCATCAGGGAACTTCACCTGGAAGAATTTCCAGTGAGAAAATTGCTGGTGTTTCTTAGTGAACATAATTTTGAATAAGGGCATATAAAGACATGAGTATATGAACATCCATCTAAATAAATCTGTCCCATTATGCAAAACACAAGCCACATAAGGCAGCTAAAAAAGAAGCATTATCAAAATATAAGAAGGGTTTTTTCCTGGCTTTTAATACATTGTAGCTACATACTTATTTTTTACTATAATGACATAAGGTTAGAGAGACAAACAGGCCAGTAACCCAAACAAAAACACAAATATGTAATTACTGCATCTGGAAGAATAGGTGGGGGTTTTGTTTTTCAAGTTTGGTTTTTTAAAATCTGTGTTTTTATTTATTATCTTCCCATTCTAGACCAAAAACAGACATACCACTGTGTTATGTATCAGAGAAAGTTTAATGGGGCAAAATTATGAGATGCGTACAGGTGATTTAAGGTGCAATAAACTCTGTTACATTCTCAGTTAAGATCATCAAAAGTCTGGAATAACTCACCAGTACTGTGATTTTAGTTCAAACCCTTCCACATGCAGAGGGAACATCCACTTTTTAAGTTATGCTTAAAATTCTCTTAAATTTTATCATTTTAAAATATTATAATTATTTCAATATAAAAATCTTACTTATTTTGCTGAATGGGTTAGAAATTATGGTTGGCTAGTATGCTGGCTCATATGACAGCATCCAGATTCACTCTTACATATACTGCAGAATTCAAGTCCAGATGTGTGAAGAATACAATACCTTCTCCTTTTTCTGTTCTGGAAAGGTAAATTTAAAAGTAACTTGATTAGTGGCTTTTATTTTGAAGAACTATTTTATTTTGTTCATATCACATTTTATAAATGTCGTTTGATATGCATGTTTCACATCTCTTAAGCAGAGTTTTGTCAAGATTTCCTTTAAAAATTTGAATTTTTAAGTGGTTCCTTCCATTAACGTTAGTACAGTAGACCTTTGCTGTGTATTTTACTATCAGCATATAAAAATCTTTACACTCTACCCTCAAAGAAACAAGGCTTCTAATCGGGATTAGGATTTTTATGGTTTTTAGTACAGTTCATGACATTTCATTTCTCCAGCAGCAAGTCATCTGAAGATTTATTCCCTTTCCTGTACATACCAAAACCACTGGCTAGAGGAATATGTTTTTCTCCAAGCTGCAGCAGTGATCCCAGAAAATCATCAAGCCAAAGATCTGCCCCTTTTTCTTCATATAAAATCAGAGCAGGATTTTAAGGGCTGATGGGACTGGGAATGCTGCTTGACAACAAGTGCCAGATCAGGCCATGAAAGTATAACTGAGCAAAAGCTTTTAAATAAAAACAAATTGCGCCGACTTCACCTCTGGCAAGACGTGTGTGTGTCAGTAGCAGCTGTAGCATGACTGCTGTCATCCATCATCACCACGTTTAATCAGAAAATCCTTGGAAAAAACATCAGACAAAGAGCAAAAATACTGTACCAAGAATGTTTCCCTAGCAGAGAAATGTGCTGCTGAACACCACAATCTGTTTCGGTTTTGACAGAAAGATGTTTCTTGAGAGTTTGCATCTGTAGAACAAAAAAAAAAAAAAAAAAAAAAAGGAAATGGTTTACAGCTATTTTTATAACAGCCTTTTTTATGCATTTCCATCGCAGTTTAATAATGTATTTGTAGGTCTACATACATTCCAAATACTCTGCAAAGATTTCCATTGATATACAGGGTGGGGGGTTGTGGGAGGGGAAATTCCTGGTTGGATTTTTGGTTTCTCTTGGCTCTTAAAGGAGAAGGGAAGCCTGACAACTTTTCTGAAAGGATATTTTTAAAGGTGTATTCAACATTTGGCATTCAGGTTGTCTAGCGTTGTTTGTTTTTTGGGTTTTTTTTTTTCCTGGAAGACTCTATGGATCACTGAAGAGCTATTAAGCTTATGACATCAAAGCTTATGCCATGGAAACAAAACCTGATTAAAAGTGATTTTGGTTAGTCTGTTTTAAGCTTTTTTTAATATTAGCTGAAATGTTTGAATGAACATCTGGAAGGAAAAAAACCTACAAGTGTTTCCTCCTCTTGTAGATTTTGTTCTGTTTGTCTTCCTTGTCAAAGGCTGCAAGCTCCATCCTTCTGCACCTCCAAGGAACGCGTCCAGAAACCAAAGGACATTGTTTCCCCAGTATTTCTCAAACAAGGCAGAACAAGCTCACAAGAGAGACCCATCACTATGGCCCAAAACTAGCAATTTGTTCCATTTCAACTGTGAAAAAGCCAGTTTTGCTCTCTTTAACTGCCTAGAAGGGATGGGCTGAGTTGGTTCTAGGATGAGATTCCCCATTCACCACGTGCTCTGTTTACGTGGAGTCCCAGGCTAAAACAAATACCCTGAATGCCTACTCCACTGAAACCACTGGGTGCTGTACAAATACCTTCAGATAAATATAGATTTAATCTGTAATGAAGTCTTCTTTTGCTTTCATATAACTTTCTGTTGCCTAAGTATTTTTCTAATATTTTTATGCTTTGCGCACACTCAACTGGAAGATTTATTGTTTTTATTTTTGGTCTGAGAACCAGCATCACGCTGAAATGATATCTCATTGTGGCTGCATCTTCCTTCCTCATGCCTTATTCCAGTCTTTAAGGGGGATTCATAACTCCCTTTTTCTACTGTGAATACTCTTGCATATGTTATCTTCTCTCCTTTGTAATCTCCTACATCACCCTGATGCCAGCATCAGCTATCCCTAAGATATCTCTTTTTGATTAAAATGTTTGAGTTGGCTGAATTCCAGTTCGTTATTCAAATATTTACTTTCAACTTGCACTCGCCAAACTCACTGCCTTCATCTTTGTGCTCCTCTCTTACCCCATACCTTCTCAGCGATGGATCCCCAGGTTGTGTAAAGGGTGGTTGGGTATTTGCACTTTTGCGTGCGTTTCTGAATTGCATGACACAAGGCACAGGTGTGGAAAGGACTCTGTTCCTGTTCTCTTGGAATGCTGTTCAGGGCCTTGTCCAAAGCACTGACCAAAGCCAGAAATCAGTAATGTCACTGGGGGTGTAAGTCCAAAGTGACCACACTGAGGTAAGAAGAGTTATACCCCTACAAATTCTTCATTTGCCATCATTTTACTGTTTTCCTGCTGCAGACAGAAGGACTCACTCCAAAGATCAAGAACAGCTGTGGAAACTCTCCGTCCAAGAAAGAGCCACCAAAAATCTGGCCTGAGAAACATGTGAAATATGAAGACTGAAATTTTATACAAATTTGTTCTACTGTGAAAATACCTTAAAGTGTGGTCCCATCCTGTTACAGCAGCTACATTTTAGTCTCTTGGCTTTCAAAAGTGTGAGAACAGTTTGCTTCATCAGTTTTCCTGACTTGTTCATGTTTCCCCCATTGCTTTGCACTCGCCTAATAAATTCTCTGGAGAGACCTTATCATGTCCTTTCAGTACTTACAGGGGGCCTAAAAGAAAGATGAGGACAAACTTCTTAGCAGGGCCTGTTATGACAGGAGAAGGGATAATGGTTTTGAACTAAAAGAGGGTTGATTTTGATTAAATATGAGGAAAAAAGTTTTTTGCAGTGCGGGTGGTGAAACACTGGTACAGGCTGTCCAGAGATCTGGGGGTAGATACCCCATGCCTGGAAACATTCCTAAAATATGTCTCTCTGAGACTGGGATTTCAAAGGATTGGAGCAGAGAAAAGAAGGAGAATCAGCAGTCTCAGAATTGAGTTCAGCTCCCAACCACAGGTAGCTAAAGTCAAGGATAGAGGGGCTAGTTTTGACTCCTCTGGTTCAGAAGGCTCTCTGTGATGTTGGAGATGTGTAGCCAGACTCTCTCTTGTATAAACCGCTTGTGTAATCCACATTCAAAGTTTGTGAGGCTTTCTTGGGTAAAGCAGGAGTTGCTTTAAATGGCACTTAAGCCCATCTGTTTCACTGGAAAGGCCTTTCTTTCGCAGGGTGCAAGATACATAACCATATCTGCTTCTACTACCTTCAGCTAACTTGTTTCCCTCCCTTCTCCAAGGAGCACACAAGACCTGCGCTCTCTGCTGCCCTGAGCAGGGTTATCCAAGGGCCAGCCTCCCAAATCAGCAGGATTTGGCTGATTCCATGCAATTTGATGTTTGGCGTGCTCCAGGTGTCCTTGCGAAGCCAGACAGGCTATAAGTGGCAGAAGGGCTCTGCCCACATGAGCATCTTGAACACATGGTCACCTTAAGTTTGACCACACACAGGCAGGCGATTGGGCAAGCTGTGTGCCAACAGAGCCCTTCCCACACTAGCCAGCCCTGGAGAAGGAGCTGCTGCAGACATGCAGTGCAACTGAGATATTTGGCTTCGTGATTTGTGGTGGGAGAAAGAGCCTCAGCACAGTCGCCTACTCATTTGGAGGCTCTAAAAACTGCCAGTACTTATGCCCAAAAAGCGTCTGCCCCCACACCCTCTGCTGCTGGTGTGACTCTATTTTCTGCTGGGGGGACAAACGGCCCACTTTGGGGAGTCACATCTTGGGACGTGAGGGGGGAGAAAGGCACCTTGGAGATCGTAAAATGCAACAGCAAGAGTAGAAAGTAGGGCCTGGGTGACAGTTCAGTCCAGACCTTGGTCTGAGTTGCCAAGGATATGGGCACAACTCTTTTCCAGATGCCAAAATTCGGCTTGAACCCAGGCCTGGACGCAGCCCTGAGCCAGTTAGTCAAGCCTGAATCACTTTTCCAACACATCTAAGCCAGGAGGGTCACTGCTATAAGGCATTCTGTAGGCTCACTTGGAGCTGTCTGTCTGTCCCTGCTGACAAAAGGAGCTGGGAGCATTTAAATAAAATGAACTGAGATCTCAATCTCCCTACAAAGAGGGTCCCAGTGCTATGGCAGTATATGTATAGCCACCTACCCTGCACCTCCAGAGAAACTCCTCTAGGATCAAAATTAATAAATAGACAGGTGCCTTCTGGCTTATAGAAAGGTAAAGCAAACAAATAGGAAACAGGAGTAAGAGAAAGAGATTAGCTTTTCTAAGCATGGGAAAGGGAATGCTATTCAGGGTTCCCAACCCAAAGAAGGTGGGGAAAGGCATCCCAGTCCCAGCCTGAAGTCAGCGTTACAGGAGCAAGGAGATGCTGCTGACCACAAGGCTCAGGGTTTGCTGCCATCCATGCACACCTGCTCCTTGGGATTAGTCTGACCAGGCTTGTAAGATGTCCCTGGCCCCATCTGCTCTTTGTTGTGTGTATGCCCCAAACAGGGTAGGAAAAAATGCCTTTTTTGTTGTTTGTTTGTTGAAGTACAATAATCTTGCAGAAAGTAAGCAACACTTCTGCCCGCGCTGAGCACTTCTTTCCCTACCAGGCTTCTGCTTTGAAATCCTTCCTAGCAAAACAACTCTCATACATCCCTGGGACACACCAGCTCCTCATTCCCAAGGGTGGGCTGTGCTGGCAGCTCTGTGGGGTGCAGGGGACCAGGGCACCAGAGCTGTGCTTGAGCCGTAATGCTAGCTCTGCACCCCTTTCATGGTGCTCACAAAAGATGTGGCAAGCTTTTTGCTGTTTCCCACCCTCCAAAAGCTGGAGAAAAAGCTCAAAGCTTCTCCTGAAGCCTGTTTCCCAAATCCCTGGAAAAAAATGCAGGGGTAAGAGGAATTAAAAGGGACATCTATTTCTCTCGATTTTCTTGCATCAGTCATACGCTTTCTGAATGAAAACTGCTGTACGGTGACACTTAGGGCATTGGCATTATGTGTCTGACATCCTACCGGGCAGCAATTCCCTTGGAAAAGGCTCGTGTGTCTGGGAAGCATTTCCTGTCCTTAAAGCCTTTAATAGGCAGCAATTGCTTGGCACTGGGACGCACACACTGAATCCTTTACGTTGTCACTCACCAGGGAGCTCTCAGAGGCACCAAACGACTTCGAGCGATGCTTCCTAAGCTCCTGGCACGGCAGGTCTTGTGTGCTTCTCCACCAAATGGGGAGATTAACCAACTCCGAGCTGGGCTGTCTTTTTCCCCCAAAAGAAGGGCGTTTTGCGCTAGAGAAACCAAATCTCTCTGAATCCATGGATTTTGGAGCCTTAAAGAGGAAGCTGTGAGTCTGAGCTGTGTCTCTTTTCCAGCAGAACCTCCTCCTTGCTCAGCACGCCTCCTTTCATTGCATAATGCTGGTAGACTTGTCTGGATGTGACTCCTCTCTGGCAGGCTTTGTCTTCGCTCCTGGTGCATGGGGTGAAGGCAGAGCTGGAGACAAGGCTCTAATTAGAGAAGCCTCAGCTTCGCTCCTAAATAGACTTTTCAGGAGGAGTCTGGCAATTTCAGGGCAGGCAAAAAAAAAAAAGAAAAAGGAAAAGAAAATCTGAATTTCTAGGGTGTTGTCAAGCATGGTTAGAGCTTGGCATGTATTTTCAGGTGTCGAAGGATGCAGGGATGGTTTGTGAGCAGTGTCCTGAGGAAAGGCCAGCGCTGGGAGGGGCAGAGCAGCAGGAAGCTTTGCCAGCTCTTTGAACTCCTGCTTAAATGTGATATACAAACAGTGAGAATGGTAATGGTGGAGGTTTCTTAGTGAAAATCGTGTCTCGATAAAGATCCAAATACCTGATGAATTCATGGGAATTTGCTGCCTGGGTCAGTTCATGGGGTTGTGAACTACAGAAAGAAAAAAAAAGCTCTAAATGTTTCATTCTGGCAAATCAAATAAATGCGTCAGGTTTATTTCAAAATAAATGTATGATTACTCTTGAATACTTTTATTACAGTCACATCTTAGCCAGATGGAGTTTTTATTGAGTTGAAATATGGGCTGTAGGTCCATTTGAAGCTGACTGTGCGGGGTTAACCTGATCTGCAACCCATATTTTGGGCTACTCCTTGATTTAAAAAAAATAAATAAAGTTTTGTGCACCACTTTGACCGGTTGTGTATTTCTATTGGTTTCTGATAAGCAAATGTGTGAAATTCAAAACAGGAGTGTTGACAACTATTGTACCAGTCGAGGAATAGTGAAACACACGGGCTCTGAAAATAACAATATAACATCTTCCTGCACTTGTTCAGGTGGAGGCTGCCAATGCACAGCCTGTGGCCCAGATGCAGCCTGAGCACTTTTCTGCTATTATAGTGCAGTGTAAGATTACTTTTGCCCATGGAAGTAGTGGGACATCCTGGCTTGCTTGGTTAGAGGTAAATCCAAAGCACTGCACACTCTTTGGTATGTGAAGTGGCGTCTGGAAATATTGGAATATGTCAACACTTTCTGGTAAATAATGTATTCAAATGGAAGCTATTTTTGCAGTTGCGGCAAAAAAAACCCAAAGAAACCTCTTAATGCAGATGAAAAGTGTAAAACAATGAAACCCAAGAAAGTTGGAAAAAACAGAAACATAACAGATTTAAAGGATAATAAAAAGTGAGTGGTGGTGAGACTTTGTTTCAGCTGGGTCACCTGCATCTGCAGGTGCAGTGGGTTCCCATCACGGGCAGTCTGCTTCTTGGTGCCCATAAATATGCCATCAGTCTCTCTCACGCTGCTGCCCACCTGCTGGCATTCCAGAACCTTCCTTTACTCTTTTTAAGAAAGATACGAAAGATCTAAGGAGCCAACATGTAAAATTTGCCACTGCATCATCACTTCTCCTGTATTTCTCCCTGGTGTTACCCTGACATTGCTGCAGGGTAGGAGGAGTGGAAGTGGCTGACTTTTTCTGGTTGGTGTCTTTCTTGCGTAGCTCCAGAGCAGATATTCCAGACCAGACATTGCCCAGTGTTTTGCAAAGAATAAAGGCCCAAAAAGGCCTTTTATTGTATTTACTGTCAGGTTATGTATTTACCGACAGGATATACCTGATGTGATATGTTTGGAACTGTGAAGTGACTTCTTGATCCCAGCCACTCCAAACGCTTCTTTGGAAAAGATCCTTAAATTTTAGAGGTGCCCCAGCCTAAGTGCCGTGCAGATGGCTGTGCACATCACAGAGTTTGCTGTCAAACACAGGCACACCAGTAAATGTCAATAAGCCAAATCAGTCCGTACTGGGATGAGTTTGCAGTGTCACGGGACTCAGGACACAGCCTGCACTGCTGGGATGTGGATCCTGAGCTGGCTGTGACCCCAAGTGATATTCACAGTGCCCAGTCCCTGCAAGGCACAGAGGGTGGTACGGCCGGGCAGGCAGCAGCTTCTCTCCTTGGAGCAGTGGGAGCTGCTTCCCGGGCTAGGAATACCCTTCCTGATGTTCCTGATGTGGGAAGAAACGCTGCCGCACTGTACCGGGGTGAGCAGGGCTGGCCTAGAGACAGGAGTAAAAACCCTGAATATGGGGCTTTCTGGCTTTCACCCTGCCTTAACCAAGGGAAGATGATCAGACAAGGATTTGATTAGTTTTTTTTCCTCCTAGTTTAGAGCATGTGTCTGTCTAGAATATCGTGCCCCTTCCCTGCCTGGCAGCTCACCCCTTTCCCCTCGCCTGTGTCCCAGCCTGCAGGGCACCCGTGCTCAGCCTCTCTGTGCCACTCTCCTGTCCTGCTCCAGGAGGTCACAGCTTCAAGACCCCACTGTGGCCTACAGTGGGGGACTTCTGGGAAATCTGCTTGCACTGGATTAAAACAATGCATGAGCAAAAGAAACTCCAACAAGGAGGAGACTCCAAAAATCCCAGATTTCCCGAGAAATAAAAGCTCCTTTAAGGTGTCTTGCGCATTAAAACTCGCATGGAACTTGAAGGAATTAAGCACACCGGCTTCTTGGCTGAAACTGGATTGACATGGCTGAAGATAAACGAATTTCCTCCAGCCGAAGGGTCGGGAAATTCTGCACAGGAGTGCGGTGGCCTCACCAAAGCCCTGTGTGCAGCAGGGGTGGGAAGGGAACCCAGCCACAAGCAGCAAGCAGCCCTTCCCTCCCAAAAGGCTTCCTCGTACCCTTAATTACAAGCAATTGGATCTCATACTACCAAGTTGTTAGAAGCAAACTTTGTAAATGTGCATTGTCATGGAGACAGTATAGATCAGCTGAAGGACCATATGGTTCTTTACTCCTTCGAGCTATCACTGGAAGGAGTAGACTGAGGAATATATTTAGTGTTTTCTTTTCAACAGATGACTAAAGATAAGGAAATAAAATTAGCTGGAGAAAACCCTCCTCCTTTCCTCTGGGAAGTTGGCTGCTCTTTACTCTGAATTAGAAAAAATATTACTGAGATCTCTTGTTTTACAGCTGATCATTGACAGGTGTTTTGGAAAGGTCATATCTGAGAGTCTCTCCTCACAAGTATACAATGAAAAACATTATTACCATTCTTTCTTTCTTTAAAATTGCATGAACTTGCTCCTTTTAAAAGTAGGGTCTGCGTGTGATTTTTCACAGACAGATAATTCTTCCTTTAAAGAAGGCTCTTTTGATCATAGCTGTATGCTCACATCCACTTTAAGACCACTTCACCATCTCTGGGCGAGTGACAGCCTCGCTCCAAAGTCCTTCAGCAACCACAAATGATCTAATGCTGGCTTTGGGAGAATGAGAAGTTCCCCCCAGCCCTGTTAGACATGACTCTTTTCTGGCCTGGAAGAGCCCTTGGCTGTCCCTCTGCTCTTCTACCAAGAATGCCAGTTTCTTTAATAGTGGGGTTTAGTAGAGCTGTGGTGGAAATAGCAAGGCCCTTTGTCCCACGGGGATGGAGAGAGGTGCACTGGGCTAAAAAAAGACAGCGAAATTGGTGATGATATCACCATTTCTCAAGAAAAGCTTTGTTTTAGGGGGAAAAAAGACACTTTTGTCCAAGAAACAAACAAAAGCATCATGCAAAAACATTTGACCAGCTTTATGGACTCTATTCACAGGCAAGTGGACCACTGTAACTCATATGAGCTGGGCAACAGATGTTGCATTTCAGCAGCCAATCTTTAGCATTGAGCAGCATTAGTATAACTCACTTGCCAATTAACAGTTTAAGCAAGCAGTAGATTGTTCTATGCCTTTATGAGACGTGTGCCCAGAAAGGGCAGCCTGACCTCAGTGCCTCAGCTGGAATTACTTCAGGGAAAATGTTCCCCTTGCCAGGCTGAGCTTCACGTCTCCTCCTGGAGCGCAGGTGGAAGTGGAAGATTCTTTCCATCTGGTTGTGGTCTACTTGGGGAATAGTTATAACCTTCCCCATAATGTAATGGTTAGCATGGCATCTTAGGAATTTCAGGGTTGATGCTTTGGGGTCTCTCTGAAAGCCAGAGCACAGGCAAGTAAGAAGGGAACGTCAGCTGGATGAGCAGCCTGATGGGAGCACAGAAGGGATCGTGTTGTTCCGGTCCCTCGATCCCCTGCTGCCAAGGATGGGCTGCCTAGAAAGGATCTGCTGCTTGGTTCTGGGGTGACGGCTTTGCCTTTTAATTTTTTCCATATTTTTTGCATTCAGCAAGACGGCAAGTTGTCTCCCATGAGGAGCAGCCTCAGTCAGGTGAGTGTAGGAGATTGCATGAATATTTGAGAATAATTGGAAGCTGCACCAGGCAGCATGAACAGCAGGGAGATGTGTGAGTCGGAGTGGGGTTTGGCTGCAGATTTTCGGATATTGGGAGGCTTTGTTTCTTGAGGTTGGTGCTGTTTCACTGGCAGGTACCTGACTGGAAGTCCAGGGGAAAGGGAGCAGAACAAAGCTGCCCAGACCTCCTTTCTGCTTCCCTCCCCTAGATCCATGGTTTTCTTCTGGGCAAAATCCTGATTCCCTGACTGAGCATACATCTGGAGGGGGAGAAAAGGAGACACACTAATTTGGTCATGATTAAACAAACACAAATTTGACTTTACTGGTAACAAAAGAATCGTGACATTCTTCTGCCTTCTGCCTCAGAGCCTTACCCGTATTGCACTTAAAAGGGTTTTTTTAACACAAAACTATCTATTTTGGTTTAAATTGTGCCATGGAGTGCTAAACCAGAACACTAAATAGGACATCCATAAGCCTGCCAAGTGGAGCCAAAAGAGAGAAGATTCTTGAATTAACACAGCCAAAGAATTGAAGTTTAGCAACATTTCCAGCTCCTAAAAATCAGTGTTTTTAATGGGACATGGAACTGCTTTATAACAGGGGGGATGCAGTTCTCACCAAAAAAAAAAAAAAAAGCACATCTTATGTGACATATAACACAACTTGACAGTTTTAACCATGTGTATAATTAGTGAGATTGTCTCAGTAACAGTGAGAATGACTTTTTGCTGGCACTTCATCCCATTAAATTGAATCTTTCCCAAGGAGGAAAATCTAGGAGGCACTAGTCAGTCACTGACTCACTATCAGCTGCCTCCTTGCTAAAGCCTGAATGCATTCCATAGTAAGTTATTTGTCACAGTGACTCAGCATTGTAGGCTCCTTTTTAATTTCTCTCTCACCGCAGAGCCAAGAAAATCTCCCACCTCCCCATGCCGTATGCTACTGAGATAGCAGTTTGTATCATCGGCCAAAGGATAACATATTTAAATGTATGCGAGGAGCCTTATAAGGGCATTAACACTTGCCTCCAGGTTGGACGTCACGATGGCGAGCCAAGGAAGAGGCACCAATAATAGATTCCTTGTGTTTGTACATGCCGCGGTGACTATTTGTGCCATTCGTGGGAAACTGAGTGATATGCCAGACGGCGAAGTGTTTCATTTATCCAGAGTCACGGGGGTTGATCTGAGTGAGTCTTCACTCAGACACGCAGCCCATTGCTGGAAAGGTCAGCGAGCGGATCCTGCCAGCCTGGGGGTTGCCTGTGGGAGGGGGACTGGGAACCAACCCCAGTCCTCTCCCTCGGGCAGGTAGCTCCCCTTCAGCCCAGGAAAGTCGGCATGAAACGATAGGGACGCCGAGCTGGAGCACTGCATCTGCCTCGAGCTGAGCATCTCTACCTCGGCTGGCCCTGTGTGAATTGAGGATGATGGGATGTGCCATCCCTGCCGACTGCCCTGCCTTCTCCGCGTTGGAAAGCTGGTCCTGCTAACCGCAGGTGCTCCCCGGCTGCTCCTCCAAACCAACGGGAGGGAAAGCTGTCGAGATCAGATTCCTGCTTGGATTATATCACTCCCGAAACCACAGCTTCACTCACAGGGGATGAGGGAGGACAGCTGTGGGACGTGAAAAATGGCCAGCGGTGCCCTCTTTGATGAAGAAGTGGAGAGGAGCAGAATAATGCTGTTGTTTCTCTGTGCCACCTGGTGAGCCAAACGCTTCCTCGTGGCATCATCTCGTGTTTGCTCAAGTAATGACCTGCTTTCATATTGCTTTATCCCTCAGGCCATATTGGCCACAGGTGTAACCTGTGGGGAATTTAGAATTCAGGCAAAGAAGTCACACGCTTTTGTACTGACTGGGAAATGCTGTTTATTCTGATAGAAATTAGTCTGTGCTAAGCCAGAATGAACAGTATGGGAACCAGACCAAGTAACCAAGAGCTGCAGGGGGAAAAGCTGGGAAAATCTGCAAAGCTCCCCAAATATTCTGAAGAGGGAGTGCATTGCATAGATCACCTTTTTTTTATTTTAGTCTAAGCTAATACAAAGTACTCAAAGCTCAGTCAAAGGACTGAAGCTCTAATCCATTTCATCTGTTTTTTTGGTGTAAGAGCGTGGCTTTCAATTAAAAATTAAGGCTGCTGAGATCCAAACAGAGGCAGATAAAAACAATTTCCACTCTGCACCCTATGTGATGGGTGACAATCAAAAGAGAAAAAACATAAATTGGGTTACAATAGTATTTTAATGCCTACAAATGAAAGCTTGGACAACAGTGATCTCATCTCCAAGATGTTTTCTGAAATCAATCATTCTCATGTGTAAGAATGTACTGTATTCCCATGACTGAGGGATTCCCCCATAAGCAGCAGAACCCTTTCTCTGGCCAGTTTGCTGCCAGGAGGGAGAATCCCTGCACCCTGGGCGTTTTGGAGCCCCTGTGTACAGAGGTACCTGTCAGCACAAATAGCAGCGTGCACACAGGGAGCCAGGCGCTGGCTGTGAATCCATGGCCAGGAGTTTTGCACGAACAAAATGATTGTGACTTATGCTTGCCATTTGGGCTCCTGCGCTGGCCGAGGGGAGGGTGGATGTCTGTGCTCCCTCCTGATGGATTGCAGGGCTTCAGCTGCTGGAATTTTAAGGACCTCTTTCTGTCCTGACAGCTACAGGCAGAGCTCTTGCGAGTGACATGCCATCCATCACAAAACCTCCCCATCACCTTTGTCTGAGGATGCAGTGACCAAACAGCTCAGCTGAGTTTTGCATATGCTATTTTTCTCCCTCATCCTTCCTCATCTTCTCCTCCCTTGTTACTCAAGCATTTATTTAGGAAGGTATTTGCAGTGTCAAGAGGTGCAAAGGTCAAGTTCAATTCCCTAGGGGTTAAAAGCCAATGTTTACTTAGAACACGTGGGGTGGGAGGTGAGCTGGGGACCTCTTGGAAGAAACTCACTGAAGGTCCATTCTCCAGACCCAACCTTGATAGAAGGGGGCAGGTTATGATCTCTGGGGAATAAAAAACCTTCCACAGTTGAGAGAAGAGTAAATATCATGTCAGCCTGGAAAATTCAGGCTGCCTGAGCTCACCTGCATGGCAGCAAGTGTAGCTATAGATGTGTCTGTGTCACTGCTGCATTTTTTCCATTGTATACGCCGTGCTTTTCATGCCTGTCTGTGACAATATGTGTTGCACATATCTGGCTGTGCTGTACCGTGTTGGACGTGAAGGAGTGAAGAAAAACATAATAGGTATGTTACTGAAATACAAACCGGCCACCCCTGCCAAAAAAAAAAAAATTAAAAAAAATGTTGGCCCCCAGGTCTTTAAAACATTAGAAGTACTCTAGTGGCAGATCTTGGAATCTGTTGTTTTCCAAAGCTGTTTATTCATCCCCTTTTGGAGAGCAGGAAAACAGACAGAATTCAAATTTTCTCCAGACCAGAAGTGCTAAGCTGATGGATGGTTTGCAGCATCACAGTTCACAGCAACATCAGCTTTGTTGTATCTTCGCAAAACTCTCCTCAAGTCACCAGGAATATCTTGACAATATCACCTTATCTCTCTCTTTCAAACACTTCATCTCCTTTTCCCATGAACCACTGTTGTTGCTAAGAATCTCCTGTGATCAAAAATCCCAGCTGAGGTGGCATTCCCAAGCTTGTCCATTTTTTTCTTATCTTTCACCTGGAAATTTATAGAATTTAGGAAGTAGTCATACAAACAGCTGCCTTGCACATAGAGAGGCAACATCACTGGAAATCCTTTTCCAAAGAAATGGTAGAATAGCGTCTCACATTATTGTAGGAATTTCAAATGTGCCGCTGACTTGTTATTTTTACTTTCTCTTCATTTCAAAGAAGCTGTTTGATACTGTTCTATTTCATATGTGTCAAAATATTTTTGAAGTTTTTCCTTGATAACTGAGTATTGACACAGTAATGACTTGGAAGATAGTTCTCAACTCACCCATCAGTGACGGAAAAAATCACATCCTTGGAAATAACACTTGATCTCGCATATGTGGTGGGTAGAGTGATCTCTTGCAGAAGAGAAAGTACAAGTAGCAAAATGTTGCACCAACATTTTGATATAATATTTTGAAAGTTTCAGGTGAACATATTTCTATACAGAAACTTGAATGGTGATTCTGGCTACTGATGTTGCCTCTCTAATTGATTAGAGTTCAAGAAAAAAATAGCAGTATTCCCTAATAAAATGGTAAACGTATGCCATGAGGACTCAACAAAATCTCGAGTGGTTAATGAGTATCTCAAAAGTCTCTCTTCCCCCAGTGCTACATTTATCACTCTTGAAGGCAAATGGAGTCTAGTAGGAGAGTGTTATTACAAACAGCCCTAAGGCTTTGAGTGGGCTGCCTTTCTGAGAAGGAGGTGAGCTTGTTGCTTGGTCTCCCACCAGGTAATGATAGCCCTGTCAGCTCTTGCAGAGTGACAAGTGGCAGCCTCCAGACGTGCCGGGAGTGGTGACTCCCCTCTTTCTAAGCATCCCTCGGAGACAGCGAGGCAGACACCATGGTGCCATGATGGGCTTCACGTAAGATTTCATGCTCTCTCTGAAGAAAAGCATTGCCTTTGCAGCACCAGGTGACCATTATCCTGTATCAGTGCTTAGCTCCACAGATTTGTGATGGCAAAATGGGTACTGGCTGGTGAACACAACTGCTCTTGACTTCGCTTTCTACAAATAACTCTGCAGGAAAGCAAGTACAGCCAGAAAGCAAGTGTTTGAGGTGTATCTCTGCCCTCTCCTTCCCCGTCCTTTTGCCTCTGTTCTTTTCACACCTACTGGAAACTGAAGTCAAACAGACCAATAAACCAGCCCTAAACAACCCTGGTGGAGCTCTGATGGCCACCTCAGCAAGCACTTGTCTCAGTCCTCACAGCAGGTATGGGTTGAAACATCTTGATGTTTGAGTGTTTGCAAGTTGGAAAGCCTCCCAGCTTTGAGTGATTAAAATAGGACTGGAAAGGGGACACGATTCCTGTGGAAATTTCTTTGAGGCTGGAAATCAGGTGCCACCTTCACTGGAGCAGGTCAGTCTGGGAGAGGGCTCTGCATAAGGTTCCCCTGTACCTACCTGCTCCATCCAGGGCAGGTCCTTCTGCTAAAATAAAATGCATTTCTCAGTTTGTGCAGAGGGTTGTGCCGTAGGAGATATGAAGGAATTCGCCATGTCCCTCCTTTAGTTCATTCTCTTCATTTCTGGGTGTAATCAGGCTACGGCTGCTACCCGTATTAGCACTTTGCACTTTTATATCTCCTCCTGACTGAAAGACTCCAATCCAATTTCGTGAAAAATCCCTCCAGAAAGGCAGCGTCACCATTTCAGAGGTGGAGAAACCAGGCCACACAGATAACAAAATTGTTCACCTGCACGTGTGAGCGTTGTAAGGGACCATAGAGCCCAGGTCTCTTAATTTCCAGCTATACAATCCAGCCATGAGTTTTGAGGGAAGCCTTTATTTTTCCATGACCTGTAGGGATTGCTCTTGCAGACAGGACACAGCTGGTTGTGGTAGAGGAGGGAGCATCAGTCTAATGTAAAACATGATGTAGACACTGAGCATCATCTAAAACAGCAGAGTGGGGGTAAAATGGTCTCTGTGAAAGTGGAGCAGTGAAGTGCAGTGGCCACGGAGGGATGCTGACAGGGCTGAGTGATGCTCCATGGTGCTCCTTACAAGGTCCTAGCATTAAACTTTTTGCTTCTTCGTGTCTGTGACAAAACAGGCAGCCCAGCACCATGAAAGGCAAGATTACCTTAGCTAGAGAGAATCCTACAGATGGATCCTTCAGCCATTCACAAGCTTTAATTTCAGGTTGATTTACCCATGGGTCAAGCAGGATTGCTCTTTCACATGGCATTTTTGTCCTGGAGGATGTTTGGTCGCTCAACACTTCACGATTGATACCGTCACTTTCTAATAAAAACATTGATTTGTCGTTTGGGGTTGAAATGCCTGGGACAGCTGTCACTCTGCCCCAAAGCCATAAAGCCTCATGGTTCTCCTCATCTGGCAGTCCTCTGTGATTAAAGCAAGAGCTCCTTGGAAGGATGAATCACCGAGGCTCATAGGTATTCACTCGCCGTCTCACCGCTGCAGCCCACTCTGTATTGTCCAGTCTCTGTTTGCCTGACATAAACAATAGATAAGATGTCAAACATGCAGAATTGCTCCGAAAGGAAACAGCAAGGATTTCTAGAGCTCCGGATTTCTTATTTCCTTGCAAGCTTGGAAATTAAATGTGGGGGTTCTCTAAAACTAGCAGAAACACTGGAGTGGATGGCAGTTTCCTTTATTTGTGTATATAAAGCATGTTTTGGTGCAGCAGGGAGAAAGATGCCATTGCTACCTAATTGCAAGCACACA
The DNA here is from genome assembly GCA_013397895.1 of Origma solitaria. Lineage (NCBI taxonomy): Eukaryota > Metazoa > Chordata > Aves > Passeriformes > Acanthizidae > Origma > Origma solitaria. The sequence goes on from VZRL01001023.1 coordinate 393,534, forward strand.
AATTACTAGTGTGTTTTGTGTAAGTAATTTAGATGCTCTTGGGGTTTTTTTCCACAGCATTCTCATCTATTTATCAATTTCTTCCCTGTGTCTCCCAGTTTGCCTGCATCTTCATTCATCATTCATTTACAAAGCCATTCCAAGCATCAGAAACCAATTTCCTCCCTGACCCTGGTCCTGTAACAAAACAAGACTACCCTGCATGCAAGCGATGTTATGAAGATGTGTGGTGTTTTGAACAGAGGAGTGTGTAACAGGACGTGGATTAAGACTAAAAAGCCAAACTGTGTTTCATGAACTAAGTCTCATCTTCAGCTCAGCATCTCTTCACAACATAAAAATAGGTGCTTTCCACTTTGTTCTCATGCACAGGTCTGTAAACTGACATAAAATTGCATATCAAGCTAATGGACACTGAATTTGGATTTGCATTTTATTCTCTTCTCATTCCAGAATCCTTGGCCCCTTTCTCCAACCAGCTTAATTAGCCCAAGCCCACCCAACAAGTACCTGTCTAGCAGCTACTCATCCCACATGTGCTGCTCTGCCTCTGAATCACTGCCTTGACTGAGCTCCAAGGGCTCCGCTTTGCTCTCCCTCCGGGCGTACATGTAGGAGCGTGCGAGCGCTCTGCAGGCAGCCCGTGCCTCATCCCTGCCGGCAGATAGCAAATCTAAATCACCTGGGCTCTTACACAACCAGCACCTCACATCTGTGCACATGTGTTGCTCTGCTCACTGGCGTGTCTGACCAGTGGATCTCCATGGTGGCAGGACCTGCGTGCCCTGCAGACGGAAGATTGCGTTCTCCCAACGTCTCCAGGAGGTAAGGAGCTCACACGGCTCTTGGTACCTTCTCAGAGGAGGGATCAGGTTGTTTGGTCAGGAGGTTGCGGGGAGCTATGGAGTAGGTTGGGTTTAGGGTTTTCCCGGGTTTTCACATTGTCTGCTCCCACCGATCTCACCAATACCTGTGCGCTCTGTAGACCATGCATGTGTAGGAGGTGAAGGGAAAGGAGCCTGCGATTGAATAGCCACAATGGTTTTTACACCCTGAACTGCTCTAAGTTTATTGGGAGAAGCACTGTCACTTCTTGATACTTGGCCATTGAACTGTGCATTGTATGGAAGAGGGGTTAAGTAAGAATGTTTCTACCAATCTAGCCATATTTTATGTGGAGGAAATAATGATAATGGATTAATTTTTTCTTTTTTTTCTACTTCAGTTTTTGATGTTGCTTTGCTTTTGATAAGGCTGAAGAAAAATACTGAGCATTTCAGATCCTGCTCTCATAATCTCACTTATTCCTGTAAACCAAGAGCTTTGCACGGGAAAGGGTCACATCTGTAGGAGAGCATGGCACAGACATGGAGCACTCCTGACTATTTTTTACCCTATCTCATACAAAAGCATGGTTTCACTGCAGCACCCTTGCTGACAGTGATCCTTCAGTGTACCTCCAGGGAAAAGGCTTCAGATAGCTCACTTCAACCTACAGGGCACCAGGAACTGAAGAGGACCATTTTTTGTGCCATTGCTCTCAGTCATTCTCTAAAGTCTAATTTTTATTCCTTAAATTGCCATATTTCTACTCTGGTTTATAGCCAGCCTTGCTCTGCATGTAAAAAGAAAGCATACAGGTGCATGTAAATATTACATTAGTCATCTACGCTCATGTATAAGGAAAGATTGGGAAGTAGTAGGGCAATTTCACTCTAGGATACAACAGCCCTTTATATGGCCACAGTCCTGAGCCTTTCCACTTGCCAGAGCCCTTCTGCCATTTCTACAGATGTTAGCCCATCCCCTGCTCTGCCTGGCATCCCTGGCACCGATGGGGATCATCCCCTCCGGTCAGCACAGAGCACGGTGTGTGACCACCAGCCGAGTCTCCGTAAGGCAAGCTTGGAGAGTCTTGTCTGAATCCCGGCCTTGATTACTTAGGGAGGAGAAGTAAGTTGCAAGGGCTGAGATCCAAGTGAGAGGCTCAGATTTTAATCTCTTCCTAAGAATTTGGAGCTGCAGTGGAGTCAACACCTGGAGATACCTCCTCTTGCCTGCAGTCCAGATGCGCTGGAGATACGTAAACTCTCACATCCTTGTGTCACCAGCCCGTGGGTTATTCATCAGCACTTTTTGTCTATTATTGTTAGTAAATATAAGTATTTTGCCTATTTATGTTAGTAAATATAACATAGAATATAGTAGAGAATAAGTTCTACTAATCAGTTTGCAAAACAAAGAGCCTTTATCATAATAAAGAATTGGGTGGGGGGAAAAGATTTTAATTAGCTTCATTTAGTAATCAGCATAGTCAAGCCATCATTGGAGTGATTTGAACAGTTTTCGTTTGATTTTATTCTGGACTTGTTTCTCTAAGAGGCCCGAGGTACATCAGACAGATGCAAGGATGCAAGATCTTTGTGCGAAGTGGATCAGCTCCACAAAGTCATGGTGCTATGGGAATTTAAGCAGCTAAGAATCTGGGCTGCACTTTTCAAATTCAAGGCTCTTTATGTAGCTTTATGTTGTTAATTAACTATATAGCTTTTGTTGGAATCATTTCATCTTGCTATTGTTTTGGCTTGTGTTGCTCTACTCTCTAAGAATGCTCTTTAGACCAATAACCAAAATATATTTTTTTAGAGAGAGTTGGTGGTACAGGAAGGTGCCATGTTTAGATACAGTGATTTATATGCTCCTGATTAAGTTTAAATAATTGAGAGGTACTAGTATTTCATTACATTCTTCTTACCTACTTACTTGCAATTAATCATTTGTTTTTCACCTTATGGTTTATCTCCTAGATTTTAGTCACTTTTTTTTTTTTTTTTTAAGTATTGCCACATACTTCAGGTTTAGTGGGGATTACTCCTGAGCAAGGAATGTCAAAAGACTTGTGATAAATACAAGGAAAAAGATAAATATGAGATTATGAGAGACAGCAGCTTCACAGGAACTGCATGTTTAAGCCACAATCAAAGCCACCGAAAGACAGATAAACCTTAGGCCAAGTTTCATTTTGGTCTCACATAACGGCACAGAACTCAGATCATTAATAACGATAGACATCTTGAGTTATCCCAACAAATAATCAGGAATTATATTTATTGTAGCTATCTGAATCTGCCCACCTTCCTTCCCTGGTAGTATCTGGGTTGCCTTCTTCTCCTCATGGAAGGCAGGCTGCCCAGAAAATGATTCACCCCTAAAAGATCGGAAAACATTGGCATGCTCTTCAGGCCTGCGCTGTGTCCCAAGCGCTGATTGATGACAAGCCTGATTACAGAGGGAAGGCTGGTGGCACAGCACGGAATGGCTGCTGTGCCACGGAGGGCCCCAGCACCGCGGGGCTCTGCAGGTGAGGCTTGCTGCCAGCACCTGCCCAGGCACGGGTGCTTCCAGCCACCCAGCACAGCACTCCATGGCTCCACAGGCTCCCGGGGGATCAGCCCTGTGCTCCTATGGCTGCCTGGGGCTCTGAGGAGAGCTAGGGCTCAGGAGGGGACCCTGCCACCCACGGAAAGGCACCAGGTGAAGAGCACAGCTACTGTCGGCTCACGAGCAGCACCATCCCCTGTGCCCATGACCGTGTGCACCCAGACCAGCGTGTAGGATTGCCGTCTGTGGTGTTTGGGTCGGTTTGTTTCAGATGGTCGGGATGGAGATGAGAGATCTCTGGAGTTTGGTCTTAGAGCATGAGGTTTATTGTGAAAGGGCGTGGGTGTAGGGGACCTGCTGGGAGCTGCCAGACACAGCTCAGAGCAGGGCAGAGAGGTGAGAGAGAGAGAAGTGCAGAACACGGAATAGAAAGAAAAGAATAGAATGAAAGTACCGTGGTTGCCGTTTACAATACAATAAATCATCTTCTGTGCTGAATATTCTAATTTTCACTAACCAATCTAGAACAAGCTACAAATCCTACAACATTTACATACAGCCTATGAGAGTCATTGCATTACCATATGGCGTTATATTTTAAACCCTAAAAACTGCTTTTTGGACCCTCTGCCAAGTTGGCAGGGTCTGCTCTGACCCTTGGACCTGTCTGCAAGCAGAGGGTATTGTTTAATCAAAAGGGGGATTACCTTCAGTGGCCATACCATTGTTTTCCAGTTGTTCAGTAACTGAGGTTTTGTATCTCAAAGCTTGTCTTCATTTCAGTCTCGCTTATAGTTTCCATATTCTCAGCTTCTTTTGCCAGGTAATAATATTTGTAAGGCTTTCCTATTTCATCCTCCCCAACACGGCTGCCCAACGTGGTCTCCTATGGCATGGTGACCCATTAGTGGATCAGGGAAAGGCTGTGGATATTGATTACCTGGAAGTAAAGACCTTAACACCTGGAGAAGCTGCCTGCTCATGGCCTGGATGGATATACACTTTGCTTGGTAAAAGCTGACTGAGCCCAAAGAGTGGTGCTGAATGAAGTTACATCCAGCTGGCAGACGGTCACAAGTCACACACTCCCCAGGGCCAGCTCTGTTTAATGTCTTTATTGAGGATCTGGACCAGGGGATCAAGGTCACCCTCAATGAGTTTGCAGGCAACACCAAGCTGGGTGGGAGTGTCGATCTGCTGGAGGGCAGGAAGGCTCTGCAGAGGGTTCTGGACAGGCTGGAGCAATGAGCTGAGGCCAATTGTATGAGGCTCAACAAGGTGTAGGTGCTGGATCCTGCACCTGGGCCATGGCAATCCCACACAGCGCTGGAGTCACAGTGTCCCTAAAGCTGCCCAGGGGAAAAGGACCCAGGGGTGCTGGTCAGCATGAGCCAGCTGTGCCCAGGTGGCCAAAATCAGCAGTAGTGTGGCCAGCGGGACCAGGGCAGGGATTGTCCCCCTGTTCTCGGCACTGGTGTGGCCACACCCCAAATTATGTGTTTGGTTCTGAGACCCTCACTACAAGACATTGAGGAGCTCAAGCACATCCAGAGAAGGTCAATGGAGCTGAAGAAGGGTCTGGAGCACAAGCCCTATGAGGAGTGACTGAAGGAGCATTAGGGGGCTCAGCCCGCAGAAAAGGAGGCTCAGGGGAGACTTCAAGGCTCTTGACAACTACTTGAAAGGAGGTTGTGGCAAGGTGCAGATCAGCCTCTTCCCCTGGGAAACAAGAGGAAATGTCCCCAGATTGTAGCAGAGGAAGTTTAGATTGGATTTTAGGAAAAACCTTTTCATGGAAAGGGTTGTCATGGCTTGGAACAGGCTGCCCAGGGAGGTGGTTGAGTCACCAGCCTTGGAGGTGTTTAAAGGACGTGTTGATGTGGCACTTGGGGACATGGTTTAGTGATGGGCTTGGCAGTGCTGGATTAACAGTTGGACTCAGGGACCCTAAAGGTCTTTCCCAACCCAAAAAATTCAGTGATTCTATTCTGTGATTTCACAGCTCCTCCATAAAACTTCCAAATTCACTACCCCAGGGTGCAGGCCATGTAGTAAATGCACAAGAAACACATTGTGACCCTTAACATTTAGGGTAGACAGTGTGAGTCTGAGAAGGCTTAAGAGATGGAAAATCTGATTGCTGTTCCCTGTTCACTGTTTGCCCAAGTTCTCTGCTTTTTCTTCGAATTCATGTACACTTCAAAACACTGAAGTAATTTCACCCCCAAATTAATAATTACTCCTTGCCAGTGTTTTGCTGTTAGGCCATATGAATGCAGGCATATCCTTGACATTATGATACAAATATTTCCACATGGATCTTTTCCCAGTGTCAAAGTAATATACTCAGCAGGCACAGGAGAAGAGTCATTATATATTTCTTAGAAAAAAGTGTTGGGACTGCCAAATCTTGACCGGCATTATTATTGTGGGTAAACTGCTTAGGGACCAAGCTGCACTATCAGAGTCATTTACTGGCAGTTTAAATGCTCTCTGCCTCAGTTTGTCTTTTTGTGAAATGGAGGCAAAAATGTCCCTCAAAGCTGTAAGGATTTACTCAGCTTTCTGAGAGATTTGAGATCTGTGCCTGAAACAAATTAATCAAATGTGATGCTGATATTGATGAGGGATATATGCTGTACAGATTCAGGAATAAGATATATCCATAGTTTTGTAGAATTATGTTTAGTGGTGTTATTACCCACCAGTAATCAGACTGGTAAACTAAAATGGGACATCATCTAATTCTTACCAAGAGAGAAAGGCTCATTAAATCAAGCAGACTTGGTTGGTGTTGCTCCCATAACTCTGTAGTTATACCACATTCATTGAAAAAAAATCTCGATTTGTAGCTGTGCCTCAAAGTATTTATCCTTTACTATAGAAGCTCTACTGTTCTGTGCTTTATCTTTGTTTCTTTGAGAAAGCTGGTGTATGGTAGCTTGTGACATTTTCATTGTGAAAGATGCTTAACATTAACCATGTATTTAGAACCAAAAGCCTTTGCCCTAAGATACATATGGTTGCACTTAAGCTGAAATCACATTAGAAAATATTGGTTCCATCATAAAAGGTAAGTGTTCCCAGAAGTGTATTAAAATGCTCAGAGATACAAAAGAGAAATATTGGAATTCAATCTTGGGTACCAATGTAAAAATATTTAAATATGCTATAAATTGCAGAGATCCAGCATGGTTCACTGACGAATCTTTCAGGTTATTAAAATACTTTCAGTTCAATAAGAGACACTAAAAGTAATCCTACAGTTTGTGTACTGGTCAGTGTTGGGAACACTTCTATATGTATTTATTCAATAAAGCTCCCCAAGTCACAAACAAAAGTTACTTCAGCTCCAATGAGAAGTAGTTAGAACAGGAGAGCACATCAGGAAAGAAAGAGGAAGAGAAAATGCATAGGTAATATCTAGTTCAACTCAAGTGGAGGTGTGAAAGGTAGAAAGGCCTTTGTTGGCTGAAGTGGATTAACTCCTAATGACATCTGAGCACCCAAAGCCTCCACATGTGCATCGCAGGTAAGAAAGGTACTGACTCACAGAGCCCGTGAAAAACATCTTTAAGGCAAATGGACAGCTTTACATGGGGCACTACATGAAAATAATGGCCCCTTTTTTGCCATTCTAGCTCCAGGTCTTGGGGAAAAAAGTCAGTTTTTTCATCTCTGCTGGAACAGAGGACTTGCGAATTGCTGTCCAGTGGAGGTTTTGCTAACAGCCCACCTTTGTCAGAGGTTATCAGGCCGAGCAAAGGGAAGGATGCTGCAGCACTATGCGGGCTGCAGATGGAAAGGACATGTCTTCAAACCCATGATGCAAATATAAAGTAGGAGCAGAATAATATTTTTACCAGCAACCTCTAAAACTGCTGCATTTGATGAGTTTACAATGAAATCCTAAATAAACCTCCACAAAATTTTCATCTAGACCTGCTATCTTCATCTAGACCCCCTATCTTTGCTAAGCTTGATTTTGGAAATGGATCTTAGCCCTACAGCTTCAGATTGAATAAGGACAATAGCTCTGATTAATCTCAATAAACAATGCATCTAAAGAGACCTATTTGGTGAAGTGTGTAATTGCCCTCTTTAACAGCAATGAATGACCCAACAAAAAGTTAAGATGGAGTAGTAGCACCACCTGAGATAGAAAGCATCATGCAAATTGTCATAAGACATAGTTTAAGCTTCATGTGCACCTTAGCTTGAAAACACGAGTACAACTCCACAAGATAAATACCTTTTTCCTATGAAAATTCATTTGTGCCCTCACTGAAAGGTCTACCAACACCTTGTGATTTGACATCCAAAGTCTTATCCTAAGTACCCCCGTCTTCTTCAGCAGCGTATTTAGAAGGCTCTCAGCCTTGTTTGCCAAATTGGGATGGTGAGACCATCGTGTCTAGCAGGCTGTTTGTCCCCCGGGGTTTCGTATGCATTTTGCAGTGGATGTTTTCAAAGTATCTTGTTTTAAAGGATCCTTGCAGGAATTCTTACATAGGAGAAGCTTTATTTATTTAGGTCAACATTAGCACTATTTCCTGGTTGTTGTGAATACTGTCTCAGGGGAGAATTTGTCATTTTAGTCTGAAAATGACAGGATAAAAATAGACAGGACGATTTCATACATAGCTGGTATGGAGGTGTTTTTAGCTAACTTGTTGCAAGAGCCTGGATGGAGGTTATTATTTTACTAAATGCCCTCAGTTACAGTGGTAGTCTTCTAAGAGTTTCTCAGTTTTTCTACTTAATTCCAGTATTTTTATCCAACATTACTATTTCCCTGTTCATGTTTCTATCATGTTCCCCAAGGTTCAAATGTCAAACTGTTACTGCAAACTCCCATGGAAGCTGATTGGGTATTTGACTGTTGAGAAGTGGATTAATATGGTTTGGAAGGTAGTTTTCTTCTAAACATTAACTTTAGAAAGGAAAGGAACAAAACGTGTTTTAATACGTGTTTACTTTTCACTTGTAAGTACAATTAAGGCTAATCCCCTATAGTTTTATAAGGGTATTTCTCTACTGGAAGTGCTGGTGTTCTTTACTAACCCAGGACAGCACATAACAGCATTTAAACATATCATGAGGCAGTGGTGCGGTTTATTTTGTTCACAGTCATGTTGGATGTTTTCTCTTTTTAAAGGAAATTGAAGAGAGAATCTCTTTTAAAGGCTGATGTGCCTGGAGATATTTTCCTGTGGTTACATGAAGCAAGGCGTAGACTTTAATGCCAAAAGAAAGGGTCCCCCACCTTGTCAATGAATCCTATAATCAGGTTGCAATAGTAACAGATTACAGCTGTCATGTTTCTTTTTCTCCAGGTTCTGATTTCTCTCCCTATCTCTGGTTTTCTTCTAGTAAGAGATACCTGGTGTCTCATTTTGCTCAGGTCATGCAGGAGAACTTACATGGGCCAATAGTTTCCATTACATTTATCTAATCTCCTGTCTTTTGCAGCTAACCTAAATGAGTGCCATGCAAGCACTGAACTACATTTGCATGTGTGGTAGCTTGAGAAAAACAAAACCTTCTAGAAGTTTTCCTGAAACACACCTTTTCCGTAAATGACAGAAACAGTTTAAGAAAATCTTTTTTTACAATAGTGCTTTTTTACCATAGTTGATGGTAAATAAATAATTAATGCAAAACCCTCAGACCTGCTCTGGAAGCCTAGCTACAGCCCCACTGCACTGTGAGAGGGATGTGGAGGTGCCTGCAGACAGCTGAAAGCACAGGGCAGAGGATTTCCCCGGCATGAGCAGGTTGGTGGCTGACCCAAGGCTGACAGATGCCTGCTAGCCCTGATGCATGTCCTCCCACTGTCACCTGTGCTGTTGCCTCCGCAGATTAGGATGCTGGCCAATGCCTCTGTCTCAAGGTATTTGCTTCAGACAGTTTGGATGATGGAAACCCTGATTTATCCTGACTCGTAGCAGGGCTGGGTTTCCTTAAGCATACTGAGCTTGAGGTGCCCTTGGGTGTCTCTCCTGGTTTTACCAAATGTGAATATAGGCTTGGCACAATTTGTGATCGTAAAAGAAGCCGGTGTGCAAAACACCTCCCATCGATGGTGACACTGAAGCCCCTCTCCTGTGGGCTGGGGTGGGTTGGAGCCTAAACTCTGTGCTGGCTCCCACCCTCCTGTGGGATTCTCACCCTCTCTTCCCTGCAAACGTGCGCTCGGGGATGAGTCCACCACGAGCTGTTCTCCGAGGTACAACCACAACAAGCACATGTGCTGCTGCTCGTCTACTCCAGAGGATTTCCTGGTACTTTCGGGAGACTGAAAGCAAGCTGAAATGTTCTAGCACTTTAAAGGAGGACAAGGCATTGGTGGGAGGCTTGTTTAGTATCTGAGTGGGATCATGACTACGATGTTCATCTGCATGTTGCCAGCATGGAATATACGCAGTTTGAAGACAAGTAGGCTCAGAAAGAAAGGAAAACTTCCAGGGAGGGAGGAGGCAGAGTGAAAGACTGCTAACGCTTGCAGCGAGAAGATCAGGGGAAAGATGGAAATATCAGAGCAAGATAATCTGCAGGAGGAGGAAATCAGGCAGAGAAAATCAACACTTGATGGGAGGCTACCCTAAATACGCACTGGGAAGCTGCTATTTACCCTCCAGGCAGTAGCAGGGCAGGTGCCAAATCCGCCTGTTGAAGAAGCAGGAGGTTACCAGCAAAACTAGCACACCATAACCCTGGGGGACCTTTCTTTCAAACACACCATTAGATTGTTGGCATGGAGAGAAGTTGGCAGCCCCGTTTCACACCCGCGATGATGTCACACGGCTCTTATTTCAGAAGCATCTCCGTAAAGCTGACAGCTACTGTTATCATCTGATTCTGCTCGGATTGCGAACCTTGGTGTCTGAGGCGGGTTCTCAGTGGTCTCTGGAGCAGCAGCTGCACATAAGGAATGGAAGGTGTCTCCTGCACGTGCTCACCCAGTTATCCACATATTTTGGTCATCTTTCAACTATGTGAAAAAGCCAACCGGTAACAGCTCATCGTTTCCTAAGGTATTTTAAGGCAGGGAAAGAACGTTTGCAGCTTGCTTAGGATTTCAGGGTGTTTCACAGGTTGGCTTAAGGCGCTGTGACTTTCTAGCAATGCTCCTGCGGTATTCTTCACATTGTTTTGTCTAAGAGAGGGAAAATGTATGGCTGATTCCCACTTAATTAGGCCTCATCTGCTAAACAGTTATGTCACTATTTACATATAAGTAGTCCCCACTGAAGTCGAGTCCTGCAGCTGTATACTTCATCTGGTAACAATGTAATTCCAAGATAAACAGACTTGGAACAAGAGATGTGCATTGCCTTATATGTATGAACTACCTGCACACAGCAAATGCTGTGCCGCGTCCTTCTGGCAAATGCTAACAGCTATCCTATTTCAACACCCTGTAAATGGACCACCTGATTATTAGTTTTAAACGATGGGCTAAACTCTGCTCACCAGTCCCAGCTTTTACTGAAGTGCATGACTTGTCAAGTGAGTAACTTTGAGTCACTCGTGCCCCTCTATGGTAATAAGAAAAAATAACCCTCCACACCGACTCACATCAGGTGATTTTTCACGGCTGGGTCTCCCATGGCCGGGGGATAAGCTCTCCTAGAGATGAAAAACATAGCTGGAAACAAGATGTAGGGAAAGGAAGTGCCTAGAAACTCAACAGGCGTTTAGGTTTAATTCTACTCCATCCCCTTTCTAATGCCTTTGGTGCAGGAATCCCTGACAGAGGAGTGACTCTTCTCCACCATTTTTGTGCATTGGCTGATGTCCCAACTTCAGCTCTGGTCCATCAGAATGACTAGGGCTGTTCTCTCACCTGAGAATGTCACTATGAGGAAAGAACTGTGATTATTTTATATTACCTCCTCCTACTCATCTTCTGCCAGATAATTCCCACTCTCCATAGCATCCCCCATTACCCTACCAACAACCTTTTGTTCTTCACCACACTTTTGTACCATTCCCTTGATTACTGTGCCTGTTTATTCCATTAATTACATTGAAGCAATCTAAAGCAAACTATCCCTTAATTTGGTCTACTGAGAATGAGATGGGTTATCAATTATCACCTATCTCCAGTGAAGTGGGTGGAACCCTGTTCTTAAACAGAAATACCAATCAGGAGCTCTTCTTATCTCTCTAAAGCATTATCTTTGCTTGTGGTTCTGTCAGCATGACCCTGCCTCATTACTACTGGCAAACCCCATCAATTTGCTCTAGAAAATGCAGCTGGACAGGGCTGAAATGACACCACGCTGCTTCCTGCTGTGGATCTCCTGGGAAGCTTTTGTGGATTTTTTTT
>VZRL01001023.1:409671-425230 GCA_013397895.1 Origma solitaria
CTCCCCCCGGGAGGCACCGTCCTGCGGAAATGGGGGCGCGGTGCCTCCCGGGGGGATGGGGGCGCCGGGGATGCCGCCCCGCTCCCGCCGCCTCCGCCCCTCCGCCCGGGAGCAGCTCGTCGCCGGCAGCCCCCGGACGGCATCCCTCGCAGCCCCGGAGCCGGACCGGACACGGGCACGGCGCGCAGCCAAAATGGAGGTGCTGCAGGACGGCACCGGAGGGGCGCCGGCGCGGGGCTCGCACCAAAGTCGGTCACCTGGCGCCTCCGCTGCGGTGCTGTCTCTTTGGGGTGGCCCGGCTTTGGGGCTTTTATCGCCAAAGGGAAGCAGCCGCTCTCCTCTCCGGGAGATGCGCTACCAGCGGCCCTGGCTTCGCGCCGCCCTCCTTTACCCCCCCAGTCCGGCCGGGGAAGGGAGCGGGCAGGATCCTTCCGTGGATTTTTCCATTTCCACTTGGAGAACTTGCGTTTGCTGGGGATACCTGTCAGGGTGCCATGTGAGGCAGTTCTTAGCAGCTGTAAGGCCAGCAGAGAGGAGCCCGAGAAGAACCAGGTCTCAGCAGCATCCGTCGTCAGCAGGATGGGTGAAACTCAAACACTCATGATTTGCAGGATTGGTTTCATTAAATTCAGAAGGTCCTCTGACCTTTTTTCACTTGGGAAAAAGTAATGTGGTAGAGCTAATATTTCAATACATCCACTGTGAACTAGAGGTTCATGAGCCCTACTAAAAATCTATCCACTTCCCAAAATAATTTTTTCTGTTATCTAGGAGATTGTCAAGGAGCTTCTATTTATATGAATTTTCCACTCCATGCATAATTTTGTATATCTTCCTGTATTTTAAATTTGCACCCATTATTTCTTACCAGGTCTTAAAAAACTCCAATATTTCCCTTTCTTCCTCTGTTGCCATGTTCCTGTTGAATTCTAATCATTCTCTGCAGAGATGCATGGGACGGACGGCTTCTAACAAATGACACGGGCCATATTTGGTCCCATTATGGTGACTCATACCTTAATCTGCAAGTAGCTTTATTGATTTTAGTATCTACTGTTTCTCCACGAGCTGTCACCGCTTTGGTGGTGGTTCATCACCACCTTTCATCTCTTACAGTTATGATACTGTAAAATATCCGATCTTCTTCAAATATCTCTTCATCCTCCAAAGTTTTGACGTGGCAGTCTTCCTTGCCTCTTTTTTTTTTTAAGTTTTATTTCACCTGGTACCACGAGTGTTGTCTTCAATGGTTTGGTGTCTGTCAGGTGTCTGTGTCCAGCATGAGATGGTTTTTGTAATATGGTATTTGACGTAGGCATTATCCCTATGCAAGTTTGCCATTCGCAGCAGCTCACCATTTGGATAACCTTTTGATTTTCAGGATTGCTCAACAATTTCCTGTTTCGAATGGTCTGATATTTCTCACTATTTATTTTTAGTGGCCAACATTCACAGGCATGTATGCTGGTGGATTAATGTCTAGCATTTCATTAATCTGAGGTGGCTGGATGCATACATTTGGCTTTGAACAGCAAGTCCCCCTTTTTCTTCTTCTTTATCACACTAATGCTGTTGAGCTCTTAGAAATGCCCTAAGAAAATGCAGACTGGCTGCCATTCAGTAACCATAAGTTGCTTCCTAAATACAGTGGCATATGGTTGCCCTGCCATGAGAAATTCTGGAAAGGTGGATGAATCCCAAGGGACAGATTTTCCTCAGAGCTGTAAGTCTTACCATGAATCATTGTAGTAAATCACCACTAAGCACTTGAAGATGTAGCTGCTAGAATTTTTTTTAATCAGATACGCAAACAAAGAGAGCATCCATAAGATTTCAGGAGAACTAGTTCATTCCTCCAGCAAAAAATAGTAACGTCAAGTGCTGTAAACAGCATCTGTAAGAAACAGTACCTATCAAAGTTGTTGAAAATCAGTAGATTCCCTAGACCTTGGGAAAGAGACAGGTAGTGCAAGGTAAAATACGTATGAATAGACACTTTCACAGCTCCCTCCCCTTTGAGCTAACATTAGATTGGGGCTAAGAAACTGGGGCTAGCAAAAGCAGGCTTGTGAAAGTGGTCCTTAAAATGGATATGATGGCTTTTGGGGCATGAAGAACTAGATACAAAGAACGGAGAAATTCAGGGCTGGTTCTGTAATGCTCATTTTCATTCGTGGTTAGCAAGTCCAGCTAATAATAAGGACCTCAGAATATGGGCAGATGAAATGTAAAAGAAAAGGTGATACTTGTATGCCTGGAAATAAGATTTTGAAACAAGTGTGAGTATCCCATGTTTCTCTCATGTCTGGGTTTCCAAGCGTTTTTACACTTCCCTTCTGCATCTCTCCCACCACATTGTTAGGAATACTAAAGTGCTCTAACAGGGAAATGTCAGGGGACATCCTGCAGCCCCCAGGGCACGTGATGAGCAGGTTCACTTGCAAGCTGCTCGCCAGCTTTGGTGAATCCCTACACCCACGTGCCAGCAAGGTGTAGGGTAGGGCACTGACTTCTCCCATGAACTGAAAATATCTCTGAGACATACTTTTGCAAAAATTATAGCCAGGAAAACATACCGACTGACATGGAGTTCATATAACAACTGCCCACCCATTTCATTATTTCACAAATGTGTGATTCGTGCTTGTGAGCTGTCACCATTAACATTTCCATCTGTCTCAATATTGCTTCTATTCTTAGTTGCTTTGTGATAGATGTAGGTGTATGAAAAGGATTTTTCCCCCCTCCTTGTGTCGTGAAACAAAATAAATGGAAGCCACATATATGTAGCCACACATTTCATGCAGGCAGCAAGAAATACAGGCACTTTGATGGCACTCCCATTACTAGATGTAGAGGTGAAGTAAGAAGCACGTGCCTGTGGCCTCTTGGTGCTGCTGGAACATGTACTTAATGGGGAAAACCATAAATAAGTCAAAATCTAACTGCAAAAGAACAATGTTGCTTTGATCTCCTTTTGAACATGCAGTTGGAAGACCTATTTCCCTCACCATATAAGTATGGGAATAATTTTACTTATCATGTAATCCTAATTGGTCTTTTCCTGAGGCAATCTCAAAGGGAAAATAGCTGTGACACGCTTTGGTGTTCAAAGGATCAGGTCCTCAGCTGTGTAGATATTTCTAAACTTAGACCTTTCAAGCTGCTCATCGCTTGGACAAACAGAAAACTCTTTGCATAATATAGGCAAAACCTGCTTTTCTCAGTACCTCTATGCCAAAAGTGGAATCAATGGGATACGTGTGGAAATGAGCAGACATTTCACAGGAGTGTCCAGCAAAAGTGCGTCTGGTTCCAGTCGTGTGATTCCCGTTGTCATTTGAACTTCATGGCAGAGTGCAGATTCATAGTCCCCTGATGGAAAAAATCTTATGACATTGTTACTGGATGTGATGGATTTTCACCCCTGGCACAGCTTGGTGCTTCCCAGGGAGGCAGGGATTAGCCATGTCTGCTCTGTGGAATAAACTGGGCTGTGGGGGCCTGGCCCCTGCCCCTCCTTTGCTAGTGGAGAGCCTTGGGGCTGGGATGTTGCCACAGAGCCAATTCTGCTGTCAGTAAGAGGTTTCCCCACAGCCACAGGCTGTTGTATTTTCTCTCGTGGGGAGCATTATTGATGGGACTGTAATGGACGAAGGTCTTGCCATAAGTGGCCAAGTGTATTCTTTCTCTTCCCCCTGCCTTTTCATGGTTTGGTCTGTCTTTTTCTTTTTTTTTCCCTTCCCAAAATAGCGCACAAACCCCCAATTTAACAAGCATAAACCATACACTCTGGCCTCCAATTTATTTTGACATTTGGCAAGAATGATTATGCAACATGTTCATTAAGTCATAACATTTTCGCTACTTTCCCATTCCAGATCCTTATTGACTATAGCACATGCGAAAATAATGAAGTGATTTATTCTCCAAATGGACAGTAGACCCCAAAGCTCCCAAGAAATTGCATTGTTTATGGATGCAATGTATGCAGAGACTTTTAAGGCCTTAGGTCTTACCTGACTGTAAAAAATGTAGTTCATTTCTGAAAGGGGTGAGGAGGAGTTTATCATCCACTAAAATGTTTATAGGATTGTTCAGTTAAGGAGGTCTCATCAGACCAGTTGTTTCTCTTTTCTTAAACAGAGCCTTTGTGGGATTTGGGAATAATGCAGTAAAAAGTTATGGTAGTAGATAATTAGATGGACCTGCTAAAAGCAATATGAAAGGGGGCTGGTAGCACAAGGATTACAGAAGGTGTGTGGGCATTTTGACATCCAGAAAACATTATAGATCTGGTCTCAGCTACCTCAGTCTCATGATGATAATTAAGAAATGTGGGTGTAGAAAAGCTCTTTGCATGGTTTGGTTGGATTATTGCTGCAGTTCAAAACACAATTGACAGAGACACCCACATTGGACATGATTGCCCTTTGATGAGGCAGATACTGACTTTTTAAAGCTGACACAGTTAAAATTATGTCTAAAGTTTATGGGGCCACAGGCTTCTCACTAGACTCCATTATTATAACAAATGGTAAGATACAAATTGGAGCAGTTAAAAAAAAAGGGTGAGGCATGCTGAGGAAGAAGGGACCCTGGCAGTGGGAAGGCTTCAGGATTAACTTCTCTCTCACCTGTTTGGCCAGAGTAGAAGCATACAGGCAGTGTCTGGGGGTTGGTTTTCTGTGTGTGTGTGTTCTTTAAAGGCAGGCAGGAGGGAAGACCAGCAATGCTGGTTCCATTGATGACCCACACTGAAGCCTTCCTGTGTTGTGTGGCAGATCTTTCCAGCTCTTTTACCTCCATTTGTTCGTCAGCAATACAGAGATCTTACCAAACTCCCCTCTGAGCATTGAATAAGGTGAAACACACCATAAATTTTAAAAAAAAGAGCAAAACCCAACCACAAAGTTCACTGTAGGATATGTTTTTAAGAAACACCTGTGAATGGAAAGAGAGTGATGGAGGCTGTTTAGATGGTTACTGCTCGAGTCTAAGACAAGACATAACAGTATAGCTTAACATATTAACTCTTGCAGCGTATTATTCTAATATTAGAGACACTGAACTTGTACAGCTATGGAAATGTCAAAATATTGACTTCAGCCCTGATCCTGCATTCAGGTTTCTTTATTCTTTTAATGTTTCACCCCTTGAAACAACAGCAATGGAAGGAGTTTGTATGTGGCCCTCAAATAGTTCTGTATCAGTCACTTAGCTCCCATGCAGATTTTCTCTCAGGAATCAGAAAAGGCCATGCACTGTCAAGGTAGACAGAGTTGGGAAAATATTTGACATTTCAAAACTATTTTTTTCCCAGTATTTTCAACACAAACTCAATTCTATATTGTTTAACAGAGTATTCAAAGAGTTGACTTTCAGTACTTCCCTCTAAAGCTATCATCAATAGTCTGACAATGACATCTGACAAAATATTCAGATTCAAACCTGAATAATACCATGAAATGACAATGGATTTAATGGATTTCAGGGAAGCAGCTGGTTACCAAAGGAAAAAAAAAGAGGCAGCTGATTTCTGACAGCAAATACCTTTTGAAACCCAACCAGCTCTACTGAGAATGGGATGCAGTGAGAGACATGAGCAGAGGTCAAGGGACTGGAGCTGCTTATGTGTTGGTTGGCTCTGTCAAATACATGTTCACTCCCATCTGCCAAAAGTCTATAAAACCATATGAGAGAAAATTTGGCTATATTTTGTAAACAGGTAGCTGATAAAATAGCATTGACCAGGAAAACGAAAAGATTTAGCAGTTTTTAAATGAGGCTAAATTCTAGGTTTAAAATTTTCCAGTGGATGATGATACATCTCAAATGACTTTTACTACTGTACAAATCTCTTGCTGTAGCCTGAAGTGTGATACCCTTTATTCTATTGCTGAAAATTTATTGCATCAGAGAAAAAAAAATTACTGCATTTATTGGTCATAGAGGCATCCACGGAAGGAGTGAATCTTACAGTATTTTCCACATGAATCTCTTTTTGTGTCCCAAATTTGGTTTATTGACTGAGATATTCTGAGTCCGTGCACCACACTCATCATTCATCATGGTATTTGAACACCTTTCTAAGTGACATGACTAATATCTGTCACATGTTTCATTCTCATCCTCTTCTGAGGGAAGAAGTACTTAATTCTAGGGTTTATCATTAGTTTTGGTTTCGAGGGGTTTATTTGTTATGCATAAGTCTTTTACAAAGGTCTCGGTGGTGGCAAGAGGCAAAAGTTTAATCATAGATTCACCTCTTTTCTTTCTCTGTGGCATTTGCTCCTACATCAGCAGTCAGTCACTCTATCCACCACTTATTCCCCAGGCAGATCTGATTCTCATGCTTTTTCCGCCCACCACCTGTTGTTTTCCTCTTCCCAAATCCTTCACCTAGACTCCGTCAGCTGCCCAACCGTGGGCATAGCCCTGGATACCCATTCCTTTTCTCACCTCTTTTACTGAGCTCTTTAAAAGACCCAAATGTCTCTGACTTAAGAAGAGCTTTTAATTCCCAGTCTACTGCCTTTGGCACCAAATAGTTATTTTTAGCGTCTACTTTCCCATCAAAGTATTTCTGCAGCATTCCCTGAAGAAATTCTGCTGGCTCCCAAATTTGAAGGAAACCAAGACATCTGACAAGAAGGCTAAATCCTTAAAAAGACAAACCTAGAAAGTTAATTTGAAATGGCCAGCATTTCCTATCCATTTTCTGTAGGGATTTTCCGGACAAAACAGGGAAGACATTCAGACTAATGCGAGGCATACCCTTCAGGCCAGGAGAAAAGCCAAAGATGATGGATCTTTCTGAATCATTTTCTTTTAGATCTTTCCGCCTGTCCAAGAGCAACAGGGTAGGACCAAAACATTAGGGGAGCAGTGCTAGGATGGAAAAGAAATAGCCGTGAGTCTTGCCCACTGTGGGAGAGCATGGGGTGAAAGGTCTGCCTCCCCTACAAGCTCGCCTGGCAATCCCTCAGGCAGCTGCAAGCGTGTCCTGCCTGCCTTTTATCTGAAGCCTTGATGAGGGAAGCTGTCCACCACCTTCCGAGTCCATACTTTTTGTGGGATGTTAGTAAAGATTGATGGTTAGTTAAAAATCAATCAGCTAAATTTAGATGGAGGTCTAGTACCAGTTTGTCAGACAATGAGAGTGTGTATTTCATCTGCTTGGCTTTCATTTGTGTTAGCACTCAGGCTGAGTCTCTGTAAGCCCATCAGCTCACGGAATTAACACAACGTTCATTTACTGCGAGGGTGAGGGTCTGACAAAAGCACAGCAAACCCAAACTGCAAAATAAACTGTGTCGTCAGTTATGCTTCCCCAGCTCTGGTAGTTGGTGCAATTTTCTGGCAGTTAACAGAATTAATCTTCTAAATTAAGAAGCTAATCAGAAATAAGCCTGAAAATTATACTGGCTCTTATTTACTTTCTTTTATCTTGATATAACTTCTTAAAAGATTATTTTTAACAGATCCTTTAAACATTTGTAGTAAGAGGCAATAGACAAAATGTCATAATTTCCATATGAAGGAGTGCAATTCCTATATAAAAAAGCCATTTTATCCTAATATGGTCTCAGAGTCTAAGTAACGTATTCTGTCACAAGAACTTTTGCATCAAAACAATTTTTCTGTTTCATATCCAAGAAGAAATGTTGAATATTTAAATTCCATATTCTTTTTGATCTTAATTCCCTTCACAGAAGAGCTCTTTAGGTCTCATCAATGTGCTCTAGGTGCAATATCAGAGTATATTTTTCATATTATGGGATCTAACCCAAATTAAGAAACCAAAGGGGAAGCAGCTATACATGCCTGTAAGGGAAAATGATTCTGCTCGGAGCATGTAGCAGGGTAAAGCATCAAACAGAAACGTAACAAAAGTCTAAAATAAGGGGCTTAATGCCTTGGTGCAAAGTCGTTGCTGAAAATCTAGCATTTGGCTCCCTTCTGATTTAAAAACTTTGCATTCCTGCTGACTTCAGTGGTGTTTATGTTCAAATAAGTAAAGGCACCATGAGGCCATATAGTACAACTGCAATTGGCAATAAATTATAGCAGATTAAACAGCTAACTTATGAAATACAAAGAGGTGTTTAAACCACTCCCCGGTAAGCATTTATGTTTCAGATGTATAAACTTCATGATAAATAAACAGTGTCCAGAAAGTAAATGTATATAATGTTGTTTACAAATTTATACTCCAATGGTACAAGTCCTGAACCACCAAGGCCCCACTAAATGTCTTGCCGAAGCCAGGGGTGGACTTTACTTGAGTATTCTTTGAGTTGCATCCAACCCTAAAAATATAGGGGCTTTGAGCCTGAAAATTGGGAATTGTTTTCCTCCTCCTTAAGATTATGTTCACATGGGTTTTGTGGTGGTGGCCATGTCTCCACTGCTGGGTGCTCCTGGCCAGCCACTCCTCAAGAGCCACCCTGTCCTTGTGCAGTCTGGGGCAGAGAAATCAATATGTTTCCCCATTTGAGAAATGGTGTAGAACGTGAGGAAAGTTATTTTAAAATAGCTTAAAATTTGTATTGATTTTTTGAATCAATATTTCAGGATTTTTTGAATTGCAGAGTAGTTATACATCCACCCTATGTTTTTTTTCCCATCTCTCTGCATCTATAAATGATAGTCTGAGCACATCACATGCTGTGGAGAGAGAACCAGCTACGCATCCAATTACCCCCATACTGTACCAGTGAGGAGGAAAATAATATTTTAATAGTAGTACCAAAAAAAACCAGATGTACTGCACTAGTTACTATTAAAAGCAATTCTGCCCTGCAAGTCAATGAAATCATTTCATCTGGCCAATGCAGAGTAATAAAGGCCCCTGTGCAATTCCCACTCTTTGGGGCTGGGTGTTACAGTGGAAAGAGAGAGGAAAGTGAGGACAGCACCCTCTTTGTTGGCATCTTTTGCTGTGCATTAGCATGCCCTAAGGTGAGCAGATAATCCAACAGTGGCTCTTGCTGCCGTCAGTGCTCACATTCACCCCTCTGGCATGGATGAACAGACCGTACCTTTCATCCGGACAGATGAAAACTCCTGGACAGACACATGGCTGCCTATTAATCTCCAGAGTGGAATGTAGTAATGTTTAAACACAACATGGTTCCGGTCATTAAATTACTGAAGGATTAACAATCCCAAGTGTTCAATAAACAGAAATGACACCATACAAATGGAACGTTTTAGTCAAGGGAATTTTTTGCTTTAATGTGACTAATCCAGTACTTGTTTCTTGAGCCACAAGTCACAGTAACTGGAGGAGGAGAACATAATGGGGTCTGGGTTTCATTTTGAGGCCTCTTTAATTTTTATTGCTGCACTGATAATTTTAGTCTGCAATTAACAAAAATATCTACTGTTTCACAGATATTTCTCTCTTTAATGCTTTAGGTGGTTAACACAGAAATTGTTTTGAACTCTTTTGTTTTGTTTCTTAGGTGAAATAACCATACCCTATTTAAAGAAAAAATATCCTGAATTCATCTTTAAACACATCAGCTTGTTAAAAGTATTGATGTGGCTCTGCTTTGAAAAGGGATGGAGCCAAAGTACCTTAACCTCTTTGGGAAGATGAAGACAACTATCTAAGTGCAGCATAAAATACCTTAATATGAAAGTCCTGAAGGGCAAGAGAGCCAGAAGAACTATTTAATGTTTACACATGCTTTTCATTCCCAAGGATTTCTTTGTATCCAAGGAGGATCCCTCCTGCCAGCTCCTGGCTGGAGTGGGACCCTGTGGGTGGTGGGCACCCTGGAACAGCTACTGGCCCGGGTGCCAAACACCATCCTCCATCTCCCCTCCCTGACTGTTTGCTTTAGATCTCTTATCGCCCATCACCCTCCGGGCAATATCACTGAGCTGCTGCACCTGGTGAACGGAGTGCTTGAGCTTGATGGCAGAGGAGATTTTAGTTGCTTAAATACAAATAAATTACAAAAGAGCATTCACAGGGCTGTGGACCTGGGATTTTGGGGCTTGCTTATTTTCAGGACACGCTCAAAATAAGCTCTCTGAAGTTACACACTGAGGAGGGTTTGGTAAGGCATATACCTATTCCGATAAGATGCCTGGCTAAGTTTATAAACCCCCTGGAATCTGATCCCTTTAAATATTAAAAATAATCCACTATATTGCATCTAATTGAAACCCACTGAATACTTAGAGGAAAGGAGAGATGAGTCAATCCCAACACCTTTCACCCACAAGTGCACCAACAGTTTTCTGATCTTCTTTAATCATAGAGCTCCAATGGCCTGATTCATCACAGGAGTGCATCTCCAGCCATCTAATCTTTCCACACCCGGGTCAGGTTTCCACCATCCCAAGGAATCACACACAACCTCTTTGGGGAAGAGGGGATTTTCTTTTCTCTTCCCATGTCTGCTGCTCCCTCAGGGTCTGCATTTTTGTTGTTGCTGTTGTTCCGTGCCCTCTTTTCTGTCTGCTGCCTTGGAGCCTTGGCTGGGCTGTTAGCAGGAAGGTCGGAGGTGAGCGAGGAAGGGCTCAGGCACCGTACGCCAGACACCTGGTACACTGGATACTCTTGGGCACAGCCCAGATACTTTGCTCTTTGCTCAGCTACTGGGTGTTTAATGCCTCCAAAACAACAGCAGTAAGGCAGAGACACTCAGGAGATGAATTGCCAGTTTTAGTGAATGTCGAAGCATCAGGGAATGATAAACCAAACTTTTAATGTTTCTGCGGGGTTGGATTCATTCTCTCCTTCCTTTTTTTTTTTTTACTCATTCTCACCCTTTTTTGTGTGCCACATCCTTGACAGCTGCCCTGCACCCTGCAGTGGGGGTCAAGCCTGGCATGGCTGGACACTGGCCACAGGTGTCCGGAATGAAGGGTGCAGATGACACCCCTCTAGGTGGTCAGAATGAAGGGTGAATTATCCTCCTGGCTTCCCCCAGCACTTCTGCACAAGGAAGAGGGGTTTCATGTGTGGTTTAGGGGTCCTACTGTCCAAGCAGTGCATGGAGTTTATGCAAAACCCCAAAAGAAAAGCTTTAGAGGTTTGGATGGGGAGGATTCTGTGTGTATGTGTGTGTCTGTGCACATCATTGCACGTGGCTATTGTCACATATGACACATTTCTATTTCTACAACACTTGATGCCACTAGAGACAACTATATGCGTGGTGGCAAGGAACAAACCCAGAATCGGCGTGATCCCCAAACAAGTATGTTCATGAGCAGCTCAATAAATTTATGTGTAATAGACACATGCATTTCCATGTTTGCAAAAGACTAATCTGCACCTACCACAGAGCTCTGCTAGAGAAGCGGTTTCATGCACATAAATTGTGCTGAAATCCCTGACTAGAAGGCATGGGACAAGATCCAGGGTACAGAACCTGCCATGTGATGGAAAGCTGGCATACCTCTAGCAGACATGAGAAGAAACCAATTATTTTAATTGTTTGTTAGTTCTAAAATCACTTCTGCTGTAGCTGCAGGGTGACAATTCTGAGCTATTAGGTGGTATTTTCTTCAGAAAAAATGTTGTGGTTTTGGTGCCTGTGATTCAAAGAGTAGGCTTCCCTGCTTTATTCTGTGCACATGCAGCCTACAAACCATGTCTAATGAAAATCTTTGGGTTTGTATTCCCATCTTTGCCGTTTCGCTTAATACTTTCCCTGCTAAAATGAGGCTGGAAGGCCTCTCAAAAAATGTTGTTCGCTGAAGGTGCAATTATGCTCAAAATTAAGAGCAACTTCACTGTACTATTTAAGGCACAGGGTATATTCTGGTGCCCCAGCAAGCTGCTTGCAGACCAGAATGACAGCCACTCTTTGTGGACTGAACACAATGTAAACCTCGAGGTTGTGAGATCCAAGAACCACTAACCCCAGGGCATTAACACTGATGGAAGAGGCTGTGGCTACAGCTTGGATGCAAGGGGCAGGCTAGGGAAGTGATCACCACCATCTTTCTCTTGTCATCGCACTCAGTCACAGCCTGTACAATGCAAAGATTTTACAAAGTTAAGCAGGATTTGCCTTTGGTCCTCCAAGATGCTGAGGTTTTTCTAGTGCCACTTATGTTAGTGTGGAGCGTGAGAGGCTCTCTTGTGTGTGCTGTGATCACTGAATCACTGTAGAGCAGCATCACAGCCCAGTCATCTTACAAATGCACCATGTCTGCAACCCTGGTTGTGTATATAAATTCTGTGTATAACCCATTGCAATTTTTAGCATTACTTGAGTTGGGAAAGTTTCTTTCCATGAATTTTCCATCCCTTTAATGTGAAAAAATAGCAAATATAGGTAACTAGGAAACATGAATAAACATAATTAAACATAAAATGTTTGTAATGATGTAAGAACTGACTTAAGCCAATTAAAATTTTTAATAGAAAAAAACCCTATATCGTCAAAACCCAAGTACATCAACAGCATTGTCTTTCTGTAATCAGGATTAGTTTATGTTTCCTGACAGACGAGTGAGAAGCATTCCAAATTGTAGCTTCTTGACCTTTTCCTCATTCAAAAACAGGTCAAGATACTATGTGAATAAAATGGGGAGTATAAAGACACATTTTGGGGGAGGGGAGACTGAATCACTCGTTACCTATCGACTAACTATGGACCTTTTAAGAATGTTACTCTTTTCAAATATTGACTTTTTTATTGCTTCTCTTACAATTGCAATGGGGGAATTTAAGAGCCCCACAAACTACTTTATCATATAATTAGTTTATCAGTAAATTTGGACCTCGTACATCAATCACCATAATGCATAACCTCCACTGAGACAGAAACCAGATGTGCGTGCTTCTGCTTTCTTCTTTATAGTATCTACGGCATCATTAGTGCCTATGCTACAGTTTAAATTGAATTCAGCAAAAAGCAATGGTCTTACCTTCCTGCAAGCAATATTACTGCAGGGATAAATCAACATGATGTTGATTGACAACTCATATTCTTTCTCTGTTCCTGTTTGGAAAAGAGTGCATTATGATTTGTGTATGCAAAAAATAATTTCAATTAGTCAGGTATAGAAATAACACTTGGTTTCAAGGGAAATGCTGTAAGGCAGGCATACTATGACAAGAACACCAAGAGGCTTAATAACACTGAAATACCTGAAACTGCCAGAAAAGGGTCTGCCTGCCCATTTCTTCGCCATGCAGCTGGGGTGTGACTTTCCTTTCAAGTGCCACTTACTTCTGATATCTGTACAATCCAAATGGGGAAAACATAGCTGCTCCTGTGACAGGCTGGAAGACATATTTTTTCAGATACAACAAGAGAGAACTCTTTTTGGGTCTACCAAGAAAACATCAGGATGCCTGAACTTTGCATCCTATGTATCCCACAAATTTCAAAGGTGATGGTTTATGTAACCTCCAAATTTATAGTACACCTTATGGACAAAGGAGTGGAGCTCCAATCAGGGCAGTGTCTCCATATGAACACTGTCAGTTGTTTCACAAACTAATACATTGAAGATCCATTTTTTGGGGGGTTCATTCATACAAAATTCTCTTGGAAGTCAGGGTCTGATTGAAAAATATGGAGCCCAGCTTGCATGCACATTAAAAATCCAAACAAGTAATTATTTACACTACTTTTTCATTTTCCCAGTAATCAAGCACTGGCTGGTAATAATGCCCAAAGGGCTGATTATACCAGCAAGATACAGCAGCTCTCTGACCACACCTCTTCCCCAGGAAAATCTCTACACCGACGCAAAAGGCAGCATGTTTGTAGCTGAGAAAAATGGGAATTTCATGGTTGCCTGGAACTCATGGTTCTCATGTTCTCAGCAGAGCTGAGCTGAAGCGCTTACCAAAGAGTGAGGACTTGTCAGGCAGTCCATAACATGCCTCCTTTCCAAAATTAAAAAACTTGTTCTGTTTGCAAGCAGATTTTTTCAGAGTACACCCCTTCTCCTTCATTCCTGAGAAAGACAGCAGTGTTTCTAAAGCATGATACTTGCTGCTGCTCATCTGCATGCCTAGTGTACTAGCAAAAGAGTCTTTCCTCCAGGAATAACAAGTGTAATGTATTACATTACAGCTGATTAAAGTAGCCTCTGCTGCTACTGTTTAACTTGTCTGGTAGATCATCCAAATACTTGCAGGCATCATCTTATAAACACAGAATATTGAAAGTGTGCTGTTTTATGACTGTGCAAAAAGGCTGCTGAAAACATGCTGCCTTAGTGAAATCAGGTACCCACACTAATACAGTCATACCTGGAAAGCAAAATGGTATTGTGGAGAGAAGACTTAAACAGATAAATAAAATGCACACATTAATTTAGCAAGGTCCAGGTACAATCATGTGTTTGAAATACGTCTGGAACATCTGACCAGCATTATTGCTGAGAGATATAAGCGTATATTGGTATATTAGAGTGGGAAAAGGAATGGCTGATGTATCCCTAATGGCAGAATTTGAATAATACAGAAATAGCAAAGCAGGACTTGGCTTGAAGAGCTACCTATATTAGTGATTATCTATCAGCCAACAAGAGTAGGGCATGATTCCTCAGGCCCAGGCTGTTAGTGAAGACTGAAAATTTGTCCCTTTTCTCCTAAATTGGGTAGATTTGAACTGGGAAGCACTGAGACAAAAGAGGTAGAACTGTCTTCATACTCGGTGACATTTTTAGTTCAAACACGCGAAACAAAACCCCCAAGTGCAAGAAGGATGGTAATGTAGTGCTTAAACATGATTTTTTTAAAAAGTTCTTAAAGCTGCAAATGTTATTAACCACCAGGAATCTTTCCTTTAATATATATTAAAAGCTGGTTTATATGGAAGGCCTTAGGTGTACTCAAATTTCAAACACCTGGGTTATTTTCTTACTTTATTGACCTAATCAATGCAGGTGTTTCATTGCAAAAACACACAGGCAATCAGACGGTCTGAGGGCAGCAATGAGTTGCACACATTTCTCCTAGTATAAATAAATTTTCACGAGCGCGTGGAGTGAATGGGCCTTTGGCATTAATTGCAATTAGATGGCAGTCAGGCTTTGAGGTGTAGAAAAATAAGTGTTTTAGCCAATTCATAGAAGAGTTGTGCTATCTTCCTCTGAAAAACAACTGCTTCCAATTTTGCCTGTGAGGGAAGAGGGGAGGAAAGAGGCGAGGCTACCACAGCCCATGCCAGGCAGGGGGTGAAGCCAGTGCCTCTCCCAAGGCCGGTTCTTTCCGTGAGATGTGCACAGGATGCTGTGCCCCGCCAGCACAGGCGGTGCACGCCCACTTCCCGCAGCCAGCCCAGCCAGGGAGCGTGCCACCTCCCTGTCTTTACCAAGATCAAATGGAGCTAGTCAATCAGGGGATACCATTATTGCCTCCACCATTCAATTTCCACTATCAATAATTTACTGTATTTGCTGCACGGGAAGAAGGGGGAGATGGCCAAACAGATTTTTGACAGGGGGTACGGAATCCACCCATCGGGCGGCCGGGCAGAGCCGGGCAGGGCGCTTCGCCCGAGATCCCTGGGCTCGGCGGCCGCCCCTGTCTCCGCCGGCGGGCGCTGATGCGACGGGCGGCCCC
>VZRL01001023.1:426373-448724 GCA_013397895.1 Origma solitaria
CGGCGGGACGCGGCCGCGGGGCGGGCGGTGCGGAGGAGCCGAGCTGTGGGGAGGGCCGGGGCCGGGCGCCGCCCGCGCTGGCGGCCGAGGTGCCGTCAGGGAGGGGCGCGATGCACTTGTTGAAGCTGGACCGTCGCTGGAATGTGAAGCATGCCCGGCACCCTCACCGGGATCTGGTGCCATGGGCGCCTTCTCCTCTGCCTGTCCCGCTCCCAGCGCCCGCCGGGCACGGGGAGCCCGCCCGGTGCCGCCGGGAGGGAAGGGGAGGCGGCGCAGAGCGGCTGAAGGTGCCGGTGCGCGGCAAAGAGCAGCGACTAGTCTCGACCCACCGGCTGCGGATTCATATTGGGGGGTCAAACACGCCTTCACCCCGAAAGAAACTGGGGTTAAATGGTAAATTTGTTTGGCAGAGGTTTCATTTATACTTTGGAAACCTCATGCTGTCCCACAGATTTATTTATTTTTTTCCTAGGATTAAAAGCATGGGGTGTTACAGCTGTGGGCCACGCTTGCTTTGCTTGGTTGTTTTTAAGAGGTGCTGTTGGTGTCTTGGTTTGTACATTCCAGTTAAGATATGTCCTTTTCCTCTCAGTTTATTGTAGTTTGCTGTTCTGAGGTTATGCAAGATCAATAGTCATTACTTATTTATGTTTCTAGTAACACAGTTCTAATGAATGCAAAGAATCTATCCTGGCAATGCATTTTTCTTCAGCCAGTATTTCTGTAATCTTTAATTCATGGTGATAAATAGATAAAATGAATTTCCTTGGTTGTCTGTAGATATGAGCAAAGGGCTGGATAATGAGCCACCTGCTCGTGGGCAGGAGGAACTTTCACCTCACCACGTTTCGGTGGCTTTTTGGGGACAAAAGTGAAGAGTTTGCTCTGTTTGCGCACGGGTGGCTGTCCCAAGTCAGATTGTCATATTGTCTGCTCTTTTGTGTTGGGTAGTGCATTTGTGGAAATCAAAGGCTCCATTTACAAAGCTGGATTGCTGTCTGCAAGCCCCCATGTGAAAACTTGACCCCCGTGATGGCCCAGAGTTGGTGTGGGTATAGAAGAACGTAAGCAGAGGGGATGCTCTTGGCTTCATGCAAGCTGCGAATGCTGTAGTTTGGCATGTGAGAGGAGGTAGCAGCTGTCAGGGGGATGCTACGGCTTCCTGTGTGCGGAGTTCCAGGGCACTGGCTGTGTAAACACACCGGGGGAAAGGGAGAAGACAGACAGTGATGTTCTGCAGGAACGAGCGTCATCCCTCACCTGGGTCTCAGGGTAAAGCAGCGACTCTGTTTCAACTCTAAAATATCTATTTTCTGCTGTAGTACTACCACTTAATGTTCAGCTTCACTGAACCTTGTCTGGGAAAACCCATTTGTAAGCAGTGTGCCTTCTGTTCATGCTGCAAGCGCTCTCTGCTTTCCGGAACTGCAGGGTAGATCCTGTTGTTATATGGCTGTGAAATCGGGGTAAACCAGGTCAGAAAGATGAAGAACATTTTATCTAAAATAATCCAGATATAATGGTGGAGGAAGATAGGAAAGGACTTTTATCTTGGAGGGAATAAGACTAAACTGAAAAAAGTGTAACTTCAAGCAGCAAGCTTTTAAAGCACCAAAGCATTATGTTGTAACAGTAGTGCTAGGGAAGTACTGCAATATGCTGGAATACTACGAAATGTAGTGCACAGATGCAAAGGTTTTTAAAGACTTGTTAACATGAAAAATATA
Source organism: Origma solitaria (assembly GCA_013397895.1). Classification (NCBI taxonomy): domain Eukaryota; kingdom Metazoa; phylum Chordata; class Aves; order Passeriformes; family Acanthizidae; genus Origma; species Origma solitaria. The sequence continues at coordinate 428,101 of VZRL01001023.1, forward strand.
CAGGGGAAAATAAGGTTCTGTGCTTTGCTTAAAAGCTTTGTATACATGACAGTGCTGAACTGAAAGTGGCTGCACTTAAAAGTCCTTGCAGTAGCTGTAGCACTCTGTGCAACTCTTACTCTGCTGTTGCTCTAAGGAAAGCACAAGAAGCTGCACGTTTTGCTCAGATAATAATTCTCTGAGGGACTGCAGGTATAAAAGCAGGTCATAAGAAACTTGGAAGTAGAAGACCCTCTCAACCCTTCTATGAGTAAGCACTACATGAAGAGCAGAAACAAGTCACTCTACTGAGTGACTTGTGTAATAAGTGTGGTCCTATTAAAAAAAAAATGTATTTTTCATACCTGCCTTCCTGGTTTGTATAAAAGGCTGAAAAGCTGTTCTAAGAATGTGTCCTGTGCCTACACTAGAAATCTCACATTAGGCATTGTGTGAATTGTTGGAGGCTTCACTAGAAAAGGATATGTGCTTTTAATAGGTTAATTGCTAACTTGTCTTGACCTGTTTTCAAACATATGTTGTGAGCACTTGGTTTCTCCTAAATAGCTGAAATGCTGCTTATTTGGGAAACTCTCAATCATTTCTTAGATTAGTTCATACACTGGAATTCTTGGTAGTGCTTAGTTGTAAACACTCTTTAAAAGGAAGCTTTTAAAGGCGCTGAAGCTAATCTATTTTTGTGTGTTCCTGAAATGAAGTATTAACCACTAACCCACTGTCTTCAGTTCCAGCGGGGAAGGTGCTGTAACAACTCTTGTATGCTGTGATACACCATTAGGAAGCAGCACAGGTGTGTACTGAGTGAATTGCCTGGTACATGAGTTGGGATGGGGCTGGTAGGCTGAATCCACTGTCTGTCAGTTCACAGATCGTACTGTGTCCTTTCTTTATCCATACCTATTATTCAGTCTTCTCTTTGACTGCCCATTCTTTGAGGCAGAGACAGTCTTGCCTGTCTTCTCTTTCTGGTACCCAACAAGAACTCATCAATGCTCTTGTAATACAAACCATAAATAATAGATTTTACTATGCAGTGCATACAGGCAACTCTACCGTAGTACCTTAAACTTGCACGTTATCAATTTCAGATGCTGAGCAGTCCAGTGAGGAGCACTGTATGCAGGAGGTGATCATGCAGAGCAGGGCAAACAGTCTTATGTGTAAAGTGTAGGTGATCTATAGGGTCAGGCTCAACCTTTCCTCCTTCTCAGCATTCAGGAGCTAATTATCAGGCAACTGTAGACTGGTGGACTTCAACTGCCATATCCAACAGCAACAATGGACATTAAACAGTCTGAAACACTGGAAATGCCATGGACATGACTGACCAGCCAATAGTCTTACCAAAAAACCCAAAAGAACAAAAGCCAATCTCATCTCAGGTGCAATGTCTCCCCTTTTAACTAGTGAACAGAGGGTTGGCTGGGATGATACTGACCTGATGTGATTGTAATTCTTGGTAACACTGATACACTGATAGTGGTAGCAGAATGTCCCATTACAGCATAATTTAGGCATCATGAATGGACACAGCTGTCTAAAGATGAGTACCATACACAACCAGAGGAAGCAAAAGGAAACTTCATTTAGTGATTTTTCATGCCCTGCTGACAGCTGCCATAAGGCTGTAGCAGTTGTATACTTTCCTTGGTAAGAATATTGTATTTTTCAGAGAAGTCATTTTCTGAAACCAGTTAATTAGGACAGTTATTTCTGGCCATGGCATTTGTAGAGAACAGAAGGCATGATTGTTCTTATATTTGTTTCTCTGAGTCCTTTGATCGACTAGAAGCTCTCAATGTTTTACGCTATAAATTACCTCAATCCTTTGGCAGTTCATTTCTTTTCTTGTGTACTTGGTTAGGAAAATGCAGAAATCCTTGTGACTCAGCTACAGACTACTATAAATTATGAAGAAATGGGGGAGGGGGTCACATTTCACGTTAGGAAAGGCAATTCTAGGAGGATGGAAGGATACTGGTTGCTAAATTTGAGATAAGCATCTTACAGTATCTCAAAATCTGAGCAGCTACTGCCACCTAGAGATGCACGAACCACATAGGCTGCACTGGTAAGGGAGCCTGCACCATTAAATTTAATTAATCCCAGTACTTATTCCACAGTATAAATTTAGTGTATGAGTGCAGACTTCTTTTTTAAACCCTGTAATTGATGTGTTACCTGTGAATCCTGTTCTAGCAATGCAGGTAACTAAATTTTATACAGTCTTCCTTGTGTGGCTTAAGTAAGTAAACACAGAAGCATCACTTTCAGTCAATTGTTCGGTGACTTAGTTTAGACTACACCTAAAGATGTGTTTGCAAGTCAGATTTGTAGAGGTTTGATACAGCTGTTGCTGAGACTTTGTAGCCTTTGTAAAGCCTACGCCAATAATATGCAATGTAGAATTAGTCCATTAAGGAGTTAAGTTGGGTTAAATGTAGGTTTGTTCCCCATCCCATCTTTCAAGTCTGCTTGTTAGGGGCTGTCCTTTAGTATATATTTGGTGGACTAGAAAAAAAAAATCTGATTTTTCCAACTGTGTCAGCTCATCAGCATTTAGATTGGTTTCACTAGATTGAGAATTTTCTCAATTCAAAAATTAAGTATCAAAGTTAAGTTGAATATGTAGGTACTTGTTGCTACCTCAGATTTAGCAACGTGGAATACACTGGTATCTGCTCCTTGTTTTTTTGTTTTGTGCATCAACCTGGTATAGCAGTTTCTTCCTCTGCATTTGAGACAGAAGCACTGTTCCCTATTTAATTTGTGAGCAACTGATTACAGAGGGAAACAATGAGCCTTTTTTACCCCCTGAATTCATAATCTCATGTTCAGTTATTTCTGTTTGACTGCTAGAGAAACAGCATGTTTTGGGGATTTTATTACAACTGCTAGGTCTCAGCTATGAAATGCCTAGTGGAATGAGAAAACCAACACAACTGAACCTGGAGTTGGTAACTTCATCTCTCAGAGCCCTGAAAATGCAGTCCACTAGTTGATTGCAAGTACTGTATAACTTTCCAGGTGATGGGTTTTTAAATTCCGTAAGATGTTTGAAGTCTGTCATTGTCAATTATATTGGGATAAGAGCTTAATCCAAAACTTCTGAGGGAACAGAATTTGCCTATGGGAGACTGAGGAGCTATGATACAGGGATATTTCCCACAAGTCAGGAGGCAACTGTGAACTGCTTTTACCATATCAGGGTTCATGAGAGTCGTAATACCAAACTGGAGTTTGAAAAACTACGCTTGGCTCACTGGAGTTCCACATCAGCCTCAGCCTTTCTGTTCTGTTCACTGAGTTACAAGTAGGCTTTGCATGAATGTAGCATAGCGGGAGGAGTCTGGAAAAAAACTGAACTAGGCAAAACCTTGAGCAAAATGCTGTTACATGCTCTTTATTAATTCAGCATGCAAAAGACTCACCCCAGAATCCTGTATTACGTATCTTTTAAAAGTGAGTTAAACCTAATCTTTTGCCAGTTCTAGTGCATGTTGTGCCTTGTCTAATGTGATCTAAACACTGCTTTCTTTAAACATAACGGCTCCTGTAGAAATGCTGTTTCATCTAGATTAAAGGTTACGATCTCTGGATTCCTTAGTCTGTTATGCCATGTACTTTTTAAGCTTGGTGCAACATCTAGTATCCATATGGTTTAGTTTATCCATCTTTACACTGGCCATGGTGCTCTCATTGAGTGTTCAGTACTTGATACACTGAGAAGAAAAGAAAAGAAATGAAATCTAAACTTTACTGAAAGGCTGGATTAGTAAGTAAACCAACCTCTCCCCTTAGTCATAGCTGTCACTGTACCACAGAAGTGTATGGACACTGCTGGGATGAGTGACAGCTCTTGCTTCAAAGTATTTCTAGGTAATTGTGCCTGCTGGCTGCCTCCATTAAGACTTGGATCTTCACTTGCTATTTACATTCCTTCTGACTTGATAATCCAGTTTGACTGAGCCGTAAATGCTGAGAGAAATGCTATTTGATAGAATTTGTACTGAGAGCCAGTGTGAGGGGGAAGCAAAGTCAATAACAAGTTCAAGCTGGCAAGAGTGACTTAACCAGAACCCATGCCAGGAAACTGTGGTGAACTATGAATGTACTGCTGAACATCATGACCACTCTTCATAATGGGTTGAACCAAAACTAGAAATAAACACATCTGAAGTTCTCCATTTTTGCTTTTGCAGATATAAACACTACTGTTTATGTCAATGTCATGATTGTTTTTGTTGTTGTTAGCTTATGTCTTGTAGACTGGCAAAGAAGGATTGTTTTTATTTTATAGCAGGGTACTTACTGGTGTGGCATTGGCAAGCTGATGCCAATGAAATGGTGCAAAGAGAATAAGCAGGTGCTTCTTTACGTCTTCTCACAGATCTACAAATTTTTTGACTAGCAAGAGAATGTCTGAAAATGAGTCTTCCTCTTAAAAGCTAATGATTGGCACATAAATTTAAAACAAGGAATAAAGCTGCCTTCCTGAAAGACTCAAATTTTAAGTCCTTTTCTCTCTTAATTTTGCACTAATGATAAATTTCTGCTGTCCCCTGTTCAAAACTTTTTTGCCATTGCAACTGCAAAAGTAGGAGGAATGTCACCAATGAACAAGGATGCTGCAAAAGAATAAGTGAGTCAATTCCAAATGCCTCCATTAAAAAAAGTAGAAATAATGTTGAAGAAGTTAGTTAGAAGCCTATGCCTCCAAAGAAGTCTGCCTTTGAGACTGACAAACCTGTAGGAAACATCTTGAATTCCATAAGCCTCAAGCATGAAGTCATATCACCTAGTTCTTAATCAGTTTTGTTCAACATGGAAATAGTTGTATATTTTTTACCTGCTCTGATTCCTGTTACTGTTATGAAACTTACAGACTTTTATGCTTGGGAATACTATAAATCACTTCCCCTGCCTTTGGCTAATGGAAGGACAGGTATGCAGTGAGAGCACGAAAGCACAATAAATAACTTCCATGTCTACTTTAAATTAAACACTTTGGAGCAAGCCTTCAGTCACAAAGCACCCCCAGACCTGTTAGTATTCAAATTGTGCTCACTAGAAAGTGGCTGCAGGGGGACTGCTGATACTCTGCATATCTTGTAATTAGTCATGTTCAGGCATACATCAAAATGTGACCCGTAGTTTTGTTGAGGACAGTCCTGAGCCATTGGTATTTTAACATAAAGATGGATCTGTGGAGATACATTGGAAAAAAAGATGACTGGAACTCAGTCATCTTTTTTCCTTTTATTGTTTTTATGGCGATGGTGCTGCTACATTGGCTTCATCCATTGTAAACACTGGATATCCGTATTACAAATAGGCATAGCCTTGCTGTTCTCCATTTTATCCGAATTAAGGATGAGTCTTGGTACCTGGAAAGCTGCCTGGTTTGTGTTTGCAGGGCTGGTAAATACCCACTTGTGCAATAGTACTTCTCTATGGAAATAGTTCTTTCCCAAATTTCATAATGTGTTTGCTGCAGGTAGAAGCAGCCTCTGGTCTGGATGAGATAGGAACTTGTGTTGCATTCCAAATCAAACTTAGAGGTTTTAATGATGAAGAATGTTTCTATTTTAACACTAGCCTTGTTTTCTTTGTTGCTCTGTGTTATGTAGTGGTTGAGCCCACAAACTGGAAGCATGAGGCTAAAAGCTGAAGAATGAAAGAAACAAAAAGCCATATGGCAATAGCAGGAGTTCCTGCCACCCCACCTTAGTCTCGTGACAGCATGCCCTACATTTAACCTACAGTCAGGAACTAATTAATGACACAGATGGAAGTGAGCTAGCATATGTATTCAAAGTAATACCCCTAAGGTTTTAATCAGCATCTTTCTGTGTTAGACGTTTAAGTTGCCATAGAGAGATTTGCAAAATATGCGAATGATACACATGGTAAAGGCAGCTTTGTGTAGTGGCTGAACTGAGGGATTTTGAGCAAGGATTCCCCTGTTCTCCTCTGGTTCAGCAGCGACTTGCTGTGCAGTCTGGGGTAAAGTATTTAAAATATTTGCGGGCTTTAGACTACCCAGAGGGAAACCGGGGTCTCTGATGTGGTTCCTCCTCACCTAAGTATGTTGAGATTCAATGTTTACAAAGCACTTTGGAGGCTTTGATAGCATGTTCTCCAAAAAATGTTGTACAATTGGAGAGTCACAGCAGCTTAAGTACCAGATCTCTTAGCTTTTACAACCTCTTTTCCTCTCTCTAACTACTAATTATTTCTGGTGTGACAGTTTTGCTTTTGATTTTGAATAAGATGGTGACTTCTAGCTAGTCTATTATGTTGTGGAGATATTTGGGAGAGGGAGAACACTTAGCTGTTTCCAACAGAGGAACTGTGTAATTTAATGTTACTTGCTTTAACTTTCTCTTTCCTCCCCCACCCCCAGCTATTAGAAGAGAGGCTGTCCTTCCCTGCAGCGTAGTAGGCTCTGCTTACGTGAAGGGACAGGTATTGAAGTTTTTCTGGAGAAGTGTTTATTTAATGACTGAAATCTCATATACAAACCTACCCTTTGGAGCTTAAGGGCTCTTACAGTGAGAACAGTGCTTTGCTGGCAGCAAAGCCACTTTCTTCAGTGGGGGGTTGTGCATGAAACAGGACACCCAAGTGAGGAACATTAGGTGGTGTTGGGCGGGATTTTTTCTCTTTATAGACATGTCTGGGCTATTTATGTGCTTATGTCAGTGAGGGAAGAGAGGAGCTAGCCTGCGCACCTAGAAAGCTTTTTTCTTCCTCTTTAAAGTGTAATTATTACCAAATATGTGTGTATCTCTCAGGAGTCCTGAGGAAGCTGTTTGGCTGAAACCTGTCACATTTTGCTCTGATACAGCTATTCGCTATAGTTTAGGTGGTGACCCCATCTGATTTTCCAACCGCATAAGTACTGGGTCACCTTTACAACTGATATAAATCTATGAATGGAACACTGTGGATTTATACCAGGCAGTGACTGCGTGCACCAGAATAAGGTCCACTGGAACTTACTGCTTCAAGGAACCTCAATAGTTTTTGAGGAAATAATTTCCCATGATGCCACGATCTATAATTATATCTGGTGGCAAGTATGAAAAGTCAGGAACCATATAACTTTATTTTTAGTTAGGGAAGAAAAGGACCCAATGTCTATGTAATTCACAGAAATCACAGTGTAACACTCCTTGGTGAAAGAAATTACATCATTATACAATTGGGAGAAGACAGGAATTTGATAAATTAATTTTTCCTGTAAGACTGCAGGGGCTTTTTTTTCTATATGTTCCATTAAATGTTTGCACTTTGAGCAGTACAACTAATGAAGCTTGTTTTCAAACCCTTTCATCTTTGCCAGATGTACCTCCTCACCCCTTCTAGTGATTCCAGTCCCTTTCCCTCTGTGAAGCTTGTGAAATGAAAGCAAAAATGCGGTGCTGTAAGTCCATAAGCCTATACACTGGTGTTTGCCTAAGGATGGAGGAGGAGGGGAGCTTATTTGGGTCAGTCTCAGCAAGTGGCATGCTGGTTATAAAATGTGACGCTGTGTATCCCTCTATTGAATCTGGTTGAAGTTGGCCCCCAAGTTTTTAAAATAGATTAGGGATAGAGTACCAGCCATAGCAAGTGCAAAAGTCTTGTTTCAACACAAAACCACTTAGAAAGGGGGTGGGGGGGGGGACGGGACGACCTGAAAACTATAATGCTTTGAAATTTGTGGTAAGCTGCATTGTCATTGTAAAACATCAGTGGTGAAAGAGCACTTCCTGCCAAAGTGTTTTCAATACAGTTATGTTAACATACTGACATAATTTTCCAATAGTGTTATCTCCAAAGATAAAGCTGTTGTCACAGCAAGACACATGCAGGGCTGGCTGCCCAGTGAAGTTGATTAGATTCCTAATGAGTGTATCCTTATATCCTTATACAAAGTCCTCTTCATTGCGATAACATTGATTGAAGTGACTTTGCAAACCTACAAATTTCTGCTTCTGCTCTGGTTCTGCTCCCATGTAACTCTGGACTTGAATATCCCCAGAAACTGCTCGGGTACCTCAGTGTAAGCTTTTATCCCTTGCCCTGTCTATGGAAGATATTTCCAGCTCGGCTGACAGCTGGACTGAACATGTGTCAAGAAAACTCCACACACGAGGGTGGACAGCCAGAAGATGACTGAAACACCACAGGCAAATGCAGGGGTATTGTTAATACCTGTCAGGGCTCTCACAACAGGCGTTTTCAGTTTCTGGTTCATGCACATCACAGTGTACTGATCTGCTGCATTTCAAGTACTGGCTATGGCTAAAAGTAAAGGATTCTCTTACAGCAATGCCATACGCAGTCAGGGTCTCGGCAAAGGTAAGAGTCCTGCAACTCCTCCCCTCACCCCAGAGAAAACACTGCCTGTCCAAAACACTGGTAACTGTGCCATCTGACGATCAAACCTTTTAATCATTTCCTTGGCAAATCTTCACCTATGTTCCTGTTGAGTGCATACTGTTCTATAGGTTCTAAGAAGCTGCCAGTAGCAGCAGAACTGATACATGCGTGGGAGGCTTTACCTGCTATTCGATAGTTTGTAGGCACTCTGTACAATGCTACCTCAACTGGTACAGGAGCTTCTGCATTGTTCCAGGGCTGCTGGACACATGTTGAAGTTCAAGGAATCCAACTCACACTAGATTGCACGCAACATGAACCATTCTGTTGCTGCTCTTGGGTGCCAATTATCCATGACTTCAGTGTGAGCTTCATGTGTGTACTTGGCAGAATAGCTTAGTCCTGTGATGATTCAGCGCAGTGTTTCATACTGAAGAACCGTAGTGAAATGGAAGACAAACCACAGATGCTGCTCAAAGGTCTGAGGTTCTGCCTTAATGTTCTGTTGCACACAGGTTGAATTAGCATTTTACAAAGCTCTAGTGGCTATTGAAGCAAATGATTTCAGAGAACTGTAATTATCTGCCCCCATGGAGGAACCAGATAGTATCTTGGCATGGAGTAATTATTTAATGGATTGGTTTCATGTTGCGGGTGGTGGTATGTAGTCTATTCTGTAGGTGAACCTTCCTTTCACAGAGATTGCTTTAATGTTACTTCTGAATGACCACAGTAATGGCATGAACATACCTTGATGTGTACTCCAAAAAGATTAGTGCAGTTTTCTGAAGTCAATTTGGAATTTTGGGAATTTGAATTTTTGGGTTTTGGGCTTAGAAGTATCATCCCTACTGTACAGTATTTGCGTCATGGCAAGAGAAATGCAGCATGTTACTCTACCCATGATACTCTGATGAGCAGAAATAAACCTGTTGCTAGTATTTCTATTTGAGGAGGACATTCATTGCATACCTTGGGATTTCAACATGAAATTTCGACAGAAAATGTTGTGGTGAAGCATACTGTGTTTGATATGAATGGTGGCACACACACAAGCTCCTTTGGGAGATCCGTTTCTTTGTTTATAGTTGGAATTAAAACTCCCTGTGCAGCTTGAGTGCCCCGAGTGTGGGATATTGTACAAACATCTGGAAAGGCAGTAAGTGTGTCACTGGTTCAACAATCAGTTCCCATTGTCAAAGTGTAAAAATAGTGCACATCTCTCCCATAGATGTCTCTCTGAAAACCTGTGATACCATCTGTGAATCTGGTCTGCTATTTCTTCACTTGTACATACTGTCAAAATTCCTCCTTCCTGTTTACTGGTATGGGCAGGCTGGGTCTGGGATCTGTCCGACAGAGATCCTGCTGTGAACACCTAGTAGTCCTGTGCTTATCCAGTTTAAGGATAAGCATGTTTGCAATGAGTCTGCTCTGCACCCATTAAAGCAACCGAATTCTCATGTGGAGCTTTGAAGCAAGCTGTTTGAGTGTCTAAAGAAGTATGAGGAAAGTGTGCAGGAAACTCTGATTCACGGCTCTGTGAAAGATCAGGATTGTGATGTCATGACATTATTATTTTTCTGTTATTTTCTTTGGGTTCTTTCTCCCCTCTGGTTATAAGAAGCTGTGATTTTTGTATGTATTGGGGAGAGAATCTGATAAAACCTTGGAACCCCGCAAAAATGCCTTGTAGTGTTTAAACACATGCATGCTTTTCCAGAGCCAATATAGTCATTACTGGAGTTTCTTTGCTCTCAGGAGCTGTACCACAGACAATATTTAGCAACATAAGATAAAAGCAAATTTCTCATGTTAAAAGTTGTAGTTAAAGTTAACCCTACTTGTAAATTTGCTTGCTGTTTTTCTTGGATTTCAAAATACTTCATAGTCTCTGGTATCTCTGGCATTAAGACTAAGTAGATTTCATTACCTCAGGGAAAACCAACACGAGAAGAAAAATAAAATAGGTTTATTCTTCCTGATGTGAAGCACCAACTTACAAGAATACAAATTGGATGTGGGTGTGCGTGTGTATGTACTGGGGGGTGGGCGCTTTATTTGCAGTAATAAAAAGTAATTATATAGTTTGCTGCATAAATAGCCTCAAGGATAACTAGAGTGTGTCAGACATCCAGTTATGCATGTGATAAAGGTTAATACTATTTGTTCTCAGTACATTTAGTTTTTGCAAATCATGTGCTGACATGCATCCCATTTTGATATCTGTTCACACACTCTGGTAATGATGCATAAAGCAGAAACTCATGCCTGTGGCATTCAGTAGTATTTAGTAAATTGAACTTTTGTGTAAAGATCTTAGAAAATGGCAAGGCACAAAATGAATGTCATCTTGCTGCTAATTTTATCTTCCTCCACACACTCCTTTCTGGAGATTAAAGCATGAATCTATTCACTACTGAAAGTTATTTCAACTTGCATGGCACATATTGGGATGCAGAAAAGCAAGTACGTGTTCACAGCTGTTCCTCGAGTCTCTCTGCTGGAAATACAACCTGTTAAGCTACTAGATTTCTGCTTAAAATAACTAAAAATAAAGAAATAAAACAATTAACTGGTGAATCCTCATTAAATACAAATACTGAAATAAATAGTACAGCAAGGTAATTGACTGCATATGTAAACTAGCTGTAGATAATTGACATGACCTTCATTTAATGAGCCTCCTTCCAATTAGTGGAGACGAGTGCCACAATTATGTGTCCTTACTTGTAATTGTATGGACCTTTGGAGTACAAAGTAGGTCATGTCTTCCTGAGATCTGGTCCATGGTGGGTGACCTCTTTTCATTGCTACAGCTTCGCTGTGCTGCACTAAAGCAGGACGGATGTTCTTACAGCCCATGAGAATGGATGGTGTTCTCGAAGCTGGTCTCAAATGTGTTTTTTTACTGACACATCTCGTGTCCTGAGGGAGAGATTTAAGGCTTGCTCTCAGGGAGGCTAATGTATATCTATGTTATACAAGTTAGTGGGTGTACAGTGTATTGGACAGCAATTGGACCAAGACTTCCCCTCCTAGAGAAATCTTTGATTTTTTTATACCCAGAGATGTAGCTCAACAGGAGTGCAAAAGGGTTGCAGCCTGTACTTGTTGTTCCTAGAAGGTGTGGAGTAGAGACCTGCGCCTCCTACACCTGAGGAGGGAGGGAATGAGTGTATTGCAGGACTACAGACTGATGCTGTAACATCAGTGATTTTTATGTTGTGTGTTTCTGGCTGCGCATCTTATCATGGCCACTCTGTTTGGCATTCAGTTGTACTGATGCCCTCAGAACATGCATTATCAGCCAGGTTGCTCCAGTTAAGAAAAAGCACTGGTGAGCCTCCATGGAAAATAGTTGCTGGGTCTGCCAGGGTAGTCTCAGGCATGGATGTAATCCATGCAAGGTCTCATAGTGGTGGATATGCCCAGAACAGAAAGGATAAATACCTTGCTCAGTAGTAGCAGGCTGGGAAAATAGTAAAATAGTTCCCTCCCATGCTCCCAGCCCAGTTCTTCCACACAGGGTGGCGTGCTGACTGGCTCGTAATCAGAAAGATGTACATCATATGTTAATGTTTGGGGTTTACAAGACACTTGTAATAGGACAGGCAGTATCTTTAATCTTTGCAATGTAATGGAAGTTTGGTAGTCAGGGAACAGAGAGGAAAAAGACTGGAAGCTGCCATCCAAAGTGTTTCCAATGACCTTACTGGTGCTACACTGGGATGTCAGTCCTGCCTCAGAAAGAAAGAAATGAACCATGCATTTGTGTGTCAGTTCAACAATAGCTGAAAAGGTTGTATGATTCTACCCATGAAGTGAGATATCTTATTCTTATTGAGCAACTGCAAATACAAGTTACTATGGTCTCTAAAATGAAGATATTTCCCAGGTGATAAAATATTACTTCCTTTCATTAAATCACTCGATATAATTTTGCTGCCAAAGACAAGGACTGTGTATAGTACTTAAGTCACTGTCAAGACAGAGAGAAGGATCTTTTTACATCCTGCTTCCAGAGTTCAGCTTAGTCTGGGACTCATTTGCAGAGCAGTAGATGTTTGATCTGTGGTTGCTTGCTGGCAATATTCCTTGTGTCTGTGCTGCTAAAGCTTACTTTGACATACTCTTCTGCTGTTATAATGGGGAGGAAGAAGGTTGGCTTTTGAAGCACATATGTTTTCTTGTGTATCATCAATATGTTATGTGGGTAATGGCTGTCTGAAAGTTGTTGGTTTTCAGAGTCTAGTTGTACACAATTTCTTGCCATCACAGATAATAGTGGTGGTTGTGTCATCAGATGGGATGTGAATTGATCAAACTTGACAGCAGTTTCCTTGCTAAATGGAAGGCAGAATTGATTAAGGAAGATTTAATGTGGTATATAAAGTACTGTTAGATCTGGTGACCACCCCGCTATTGGTGGAGGATGCTGAGGGCTTACCAAAGTCAATCTGCACGGCTGTCCTCCATCATCTTCCTTTTAAGAAAAGTGTCTATGTGAGTGAAGTTGCAGAGCCACTATTCTGTTTTTCACATCCGTGAGAGTCATACAGCCCAATAACAGTAGTGAAGGATGTGGCCTGGTCCGGGGATTCTTCCTTTTTTTGTTCACCCGTCTAACTTGACAAGCAACTGGTCACCTCCAGCTGGTGTGCTTACCTGATGGCTGCAAACTTCTCCCTGCTCTGTGCTGGTCTTGGTGCGTCTTGTGCCCGCTCTTTTGCTCTGGAAATTTTGCTATGTGCTCAGAGAGACTCTGTCCCCCAGAGTCAAAAACTGGCTGGGACCTCTGGGTATCTACTTCGATAAAAATAACAGGAACTTGATTAGGAGCCAGAAGATCTGTTTTCTGTTCGCTGCTCTGGTGGTCACAAAGTGTGATGTGGGTGTTTGGGGCTCTTTTCCTTTTAGGTTTTATCTTAAACAATTCTCTGAAGAGAGAGTGTATAAATATTATTTTTTGTTCCACTGGCTCTGCATTTGTATGTGAGCTGAGCCACCCCTTTTCGAGACAAGAAGAGTTGTCTTGTCTCTTGCTGTTCGATAAAGGAAGAGTAGCAATCTTTTTCCTTGTTTTGTAAACCACCTCTGTAATGCCTCTTTTCCTCCCCTTCAAGGAAGAAATCTGACACTCCCTGTAGAACGTTTTAAAAATTCTAACATGAAAAAATCTGCAAAATATTAATGTTCTGCATGGCTAGAGCAAACACTGTGTTCCTGTGAGTCACAGATGTCAGGTTTGTTTAATCTTAATAAAACTATGCCCCAACAACACCACGAAACAGGAAGAGAGATGGAGGGATGAAGGAAGAGTTATGCTGCGTTAGAAAGAATTCTTGGCCAAAATCTTGTTTAGTGGGTGCCTGGAGATGAGGGGGGCATGGACATAAACCCAAACACTTCCCACCCTGCCTTCATTAAGTACTTTAAGACCTATGCTTTGGGCATTGCCTTTATAGTACACATTTCATTTTATTTGCTTGTTTTATGATAAATTGTCTGTCTATGTAAAGTTGTAAGAGTACTAGTTTCCCACAGCATATTTGCAGGAGATAAAGTAAGTTTTTTTACATAGCGCCCTGTTGGCAAACAGAAATAGCATTTACTCCAATAAGTGTTGCCAAGTATGAGGTACTTCCGAATGAACTTCAAAAGCTTTGAAACAAGCATTAGCTGCTTTTTCAAAAATGTGAACAATGCGACTGCTTTCTAGCAAACAGAACTGGTGAGAACAGGGATCGGAAGGTGGAAAAATAACAACTGGATGTGATAGATGTTGTAGTAGTGCTTGGGGTCAGACAGAAAGCATAGCTCTCTGTCACTGCAGGATTTGGGGGAGGTTCTTGTAGCAGGACCTAACGTATCTATTCTGCACTTGAGGAGGGAATAATCTTTACCCTGAGGAGACTTAGCAAGGCACTTGGGAAGGAGTTTATAGGAGCTCCAAGCTGTCGGGAGTCCTTATAGGAGTGAGTGTGCTGATTCCAAGCCTGGAATTTCCTTACCAGCACTCCTTTCTGGTGCTACCCCTCCACTCGCAGTGAGGACAGAGATAAACACACACATAAACATCAAAGCATGACCCTCAGCATGTGCCAGAATTAGGGGCAGAATGAGAGAGACGCAGGCAGACTGCTGTTGCAGCATGGCAGTAGGGCTGGTTGTGCTGGGTTTCATGGTGGCCTCTGGCCTCTAACTGGGCTTAAATAAATGTTTTGCCCACCTGAGAACAGGAAAAGTACAGAACAGTGGTTCTGCTACTGTCACTTCAGTATAGCTCTTACCAGCTCTATAATCCAGCACGTCTTTTCCATGCCATTCACATGATGCAAGCTATCTCCCCAGCTTTAGTACACTGTTCCAGGCCATTTTTTCTTGTTCTCTATTTATGTATATATACCTTCTACATTTAGATGAGAAATTGACCTCCTGAGACCTCAGAATTACATGGCTTCCTCCTGCGTTTTGAAGGTTGCTTTCAAAATACAAATGCAATTTATCCTGGTGCTGCTCAGCTTTTTGTGTGGACAGAATGATGAACTATTTTTTGCCATAGCGAGATCTTAAAAATCAAATATTTACATTTGCACTTGAAATGGAAGTCTTGCGTTTCACGTCTGTGAAACTGTTTTTATTGCTGAAATGTTGTATTGCTAAATAGCAGTTCTGCTTTTGCTGTTACTTGAAATGGGTATAATTGGTCAATAAATAAGGAGTCTGCATAGTATCTAATCTAATACTTGCTACAGAGAGATTTTAGCTTGTAAGACCTGAGTTGCTGGGATCAATGTTGCCTGTGCTGCAGCATATGCTTTTCCTGAAACTCTAAATGAAAGAGCACTCTTTTACAAGGGTATGCTTCATCACCGGTAATAGGTTGCAACTGCATGCAGCACATCTCTGTAGAAAATGTATAGTCTTGTGGCAGCTTAGGTGAATTTTTATTACTCCAAGCCCTGTAAGTTAATTTCTTTTTCTTGGTTTTTGCAGTTCCACCAAGTGAGAAGAGTGATGACCATCCTTTTCTTTACTATGGTTATCTCATACTTCAGTTGCATGAAAGCTGCCCCAATGAAAGAAGCTAGTCTACGAGGACAAGGCGGCTTGGCTTACCCAGGTCTTCGGACCCACGGGACTCTTGAGAGCCTAAATGGGCCCAGTGCTGGTTCAAGAGGACTGACATCGTTGGCAGATACTTTTGAACATGTCATAGAGGAGCTGCTAGACGAGGACCAGGACATCCAGCCCAGTGAGGGAAACAAGGATGCAGACTTGTATACATCCCGAGTCATGCTAAGCAGTCAAGTGCCTTTGGAACCCCCACTGCTCTTTCTGCTCGAGGAGTACAAAAACTACTTGGATGCTGCAAACATGTCCATGAGAGTCCGGCGCCACTCCGATCCAGCTCGCCGTGGGGAACTGAGTGTATGTGACAGCACGAGTGAGTGGGTGACAGCGGCAGAGAAAAAGACTGCAGTGGACATGTCCGGGGCGACTGTCACAGTCCTGGAAAAGGTTCCAGTACCCAAAGGCCAATTGAAGCAATACTTCTATGAGACCAAATGCAACCCTAAGGGGTACACAAAGGAGGGCTGCAGGGGCATAGACAAGAGGCACTGGAACTCCCAGTGCCGAACTACCCAGTCTTACGTGAGAGCTCTCACCATGGATAATAAAAAGAGAGTTGGCTGGCGCTTTATAAGGATAGACACTTCTTGTGTATGTACATTAACCATTAAAAGGGGAAGATAGTGGATTCATGTTGTATAGATTATATTGAGACAAAATTATCTATTTGTATATATACATAACAGGGTAAATTATTCGGTAAAAAATAATTTTATGGACTGCATGTATGACTGAAGTTTATACAGTACAGTGGTTACACAATCTATTTATTGAACATATCCATGACCTGAAGGGGAACAAAAGTCATTTGCGCACAAGTTTAAACAAACAAACAAAAAAAAAGAAAATCAAGCAAACAAAAAAGTCTGCATTACATTCCTCCATAACATTGTGGTTTGTCGCCGTTGCCAAGAATTGAAAATACAAAAAGTTTAAAAAAAAAAGAATAAAATTGCATGCTGCTTCAATTGTGAATTAATGATAAACTGTCCTCTTTCAGAAAAATAAATTGAACCAAAACATTCTGTTTACATTTTAGACAGTAAGTATCTTTAGTCTGTTAGTATATATGTTTACTGCTTCTAACTTCTGATAGCGTTGAAATTAAAACAATGTCAAGGTGCTGTTGTCATAGTTTTACTGTTTCTCTTTTACTTTTGAACTCCCATCAGATTGAAAAAGAAAAAAATCATTACCTTATTCTGGATTAGAAGCAAATTTGTTTTTTGTATGTTGTGAAGGTGTTTGCAATAGCAATCCAACTACTGACAAAAAATAATAAAAAGAGGCAACTGAAAAAGAATGGTGATGTTCCACTTCACATTGTTGAACTTCAGGCTTAAAGACAACACTTATTTAACTGTATGGCAACATGCTTTTTTGGTTGTTGGGGGCTTTTTTGTTGTTGTTGGGGTTTTTTTTTGTTTTTCTTTTCCAATTTTCAATCTTTTGAGACATGCATTTGCTTATACCATGTTTGCTTGTGTTTGAGAATTTTTTTTCCCCTTTTCTCCCTCTAGAGGGACATTGGTTGTGATCTTTAAGTATTTCACTTACCATAGAACTGGAGCTTGTCATATAGAGAATATTCTATAGAGTGTTGAGAGCAATGATTTTCATATAATAAAAGACTGTGCTTGGATCAAATGTCTTGGTGAAGCACGGTGAGAGTCTCACTAGAAGAAGGGTCTAAAAAAAGATGATGGTGGATCTGAAATGAGTTTGGTTGTGGGACTTTATAGCTCAGCCAGTTTGGGGACAAATAACAGTGACTTGGGTTGACTGAGGCTATCCCAGGCGCAGTCATTACTGAATGTGGTCCTGTGCATTATGTTAGAGTTTGAGATGGACATGGGTGCCCTTCCCCTCAAGAGCATTCCAGCAGCCCCAGGCCAGCAAAGCTGGTGGCCACACTGGTGGCATCTCTCCCTAAAGGAGCCCTGGGAGCTAGCATGGGAATGAGACAGAAAGCAATTAGCATTGTGTTTGTGTGGCTCCACCTCTGCTGTCAGACTTATTTTGGCACTTAAAAACCGCTCTTGAAGTAAATGAGGAGCGAGTGCTGGAGGAGTTGGCTTGACTTGCTTAGGTTCTGAAAGACGTGTTTAGCTCTGCATTCCCCCCTCACTATCCTGACAGAAGTATTGCTAAAAAGGGCAGTTGTAAGGCTGAGAGCTCTGCAGGGCCCTTGCACTGGCTACAGTGGGCTGAGAACAGAAATAGCTCATTAGTAAGCTCACTGAAGGCAGTTGCTATATTTGTAATCCCTGTAGATGAAGGGAAATAGCTGAATAAATAGGAAGATACTGCAAAATATAATCTGCTTCTGAATGGTGCAGAATCTGTGTTTATTAAAACCTTGACTGGGCAAAGCTTACTGAAATATGTTGCCCCCAATAATGCTCTTTGAAGAGCATATTTAACTCTGATTTTATGTCATCACTGGTAGAAACCCATGCTGGAAGCTAACAGACATTTTCACATCAGTGATTTCTTCCACTTGGGGTGGAAGGGTAGCCCCTTCCCAAGGATAACTGGCTGTCAAAGTGCCAGTTGCATTGGCCATGTGCACACCAGACTGTGAGCGAGAAGAGAGGGTTGTGTGACCCACCTGGACTTCAAAATTCAGCCTTCCCCATCCATTGCTGATGGGAGTTTCCCACACAGAAAAAGAACCAAAACCTTATTGAAATTCTCAGAACTTCATCTAAGATATTCTTTGTGCAAATTAAATCACAGAATCAAAGAATGTTTTGTGTTGGAAGGGACCTTAAAAATCGTTTATGTAATGGGCAAGTGCACCTTCCACCAGACCATTTCATTCCCCTGGGGCCAGCACCTGTGTGTGTTTTGTAATTTGCATTTGGTAAACCCAGCGTGACTCAGGAGCTATTCTCAGCGATAATCCTAAACTGCAGCACAGAAGTGGTGTAATGTTGGCTCCTCTCAAAACAAGGGTTGGTTGCTTTTAAGGAAAGGATGATGCTGATGTGTGAATAACAAACAAATCACTCATCTAGACTGGAAAAAAAGATAGCTAGGAGCTGACAGTAGTCTAATTCAGATACAGGAATAAAATAACAACTAGTTCAAAGAAACTGAATTTCCAAAAGAGAAGTGTTAATGCATAAATCATGCCAGAAATAAAGTTCCTAACTTTACTGTGGCTGTATCCTTTACTTGTAAATCCTCCCCTGGCACAGTAAAGCTGGTGCAGGTGTGTCAGAATCGGAGCAGTAGGTTCGGAGGGGTAAAGAGCAGCCCAGGTCGATGGGGGGGACTATGGGATGGAGCTCGGAACCTATAGAGGTTGTGTTTAGTACCTACACCCAGGGTGATATATTCCCCAAAACATACCCTGATTGGTACAGGGTGAAAGTGGGGATTAACCTGCAGTCCCATGGCTCTGACCCTGTCCATCCACGGTCACAGGCTGAGCAGTTCCAGTTCCAACAGAGGCGGAGAGGGGAGGGTTGGTTTCCTTTCATATCCCTTAATTAAACTCCTGCTGTGGTCTGTTTGTGACAGAAGTATATGATGCATGTCAGCAGGCCTAGTGCTGTGTTAAAGACTCTTGCAACTGTAAGTTCATGTCTGTGGCCTTGTTCTCTATTATTCATCTTGTGTAACATAAATATTTATTGTATATTTATATAATTTTATGGTTTTTTGGGAAAATACTGAAATTGGCATTAAAATTTAAAAGCAACCGCGTCATATTGTAAATACAATTAAGCTATATTTAAGTGTACTGATTAACATAATATATGTTTAACTAGAGTTTTTTATGTTTTTAAATATATTTTCGAAAAATATATATATATATATATAAAACTTGGGGTTTTTTGGGGGACCATGTGACTCTTTTCTCTAATTGTAAAACAAACTTGAGTTTTACTATAAAGATGTGTGTTCTTTGTTTTAAAACAATTTTTACTCTATTTTAGCAATAAAATCTCACTCGGAGGGCAGATAGCCCCCTGTTTCATAGCTGGATAGTTAGCATCGGGAGGGGAGGGATAGCAGGAATTTACTTCGCATAAAAGTTGGGGATACTTGCAGAATGATGTATTTCCATTTAATTCTAGCACCAAAGTCCTCATGAACTAAAAGCCCATGAATGACATATATATTATTTTATTCAAGTATAGAATAAAGAGCGTAGTGGATGTGGGGAGGAGGGGGTTATTACCTTTAATAGCTAAAGGATAAGTGAGACATAAACTCGATAGCTATAGTCATGTACCTGATTTTTAAATGGTGTCATTTATATTTACATCCCCTGCACTGATTTATGACCCTACGGAGTACTCGGAGGGCAATTCCTTGGATTTAACATCTTGATAGCATTTCTAAAAGAGTATTCTCTACTACAACTGCCAAGCCTCTATATTTAATTATCCCATAGCCCTAGAATAATCAGTAAATCCTCACGATGAGTAGAAAACTTTCATATAACTTAAGGAGAGGAGTGGGGGGGGTGGGTGCGGGGAGAAGCACAAACCCAAATGCTTACAAAAAATCTATTGCTGCAGATTTTCAGGAGCCCAGCACCAGCAGCATCTCACAAAAACTGAGAAAATGATGCTGCTGCAGATTGTCATTTATATTAAACACACATGCATGCACATTTCTTGCTTTATTGTCATCTTAAAATAAGCTAACAGAAGCAGTAATGGACACTAAAATCTTTGGGGTGTGGATGAACAGAGCTGTATTTTGAGCATGCCACGTGCCTGCTCCTGGCTGCAGGAGCTGGATCTGCTTGGACCCTGCCTTCTCCCTCAGGTAGGACAGAGAAGTTGCTTTAGCTTGGTCAATATATGTTGATTATATGACATGGGTGCCTAGAGAATGAAATGCACACCCTCAAAATATGTATTTGAGCTACAGAGGAAGATACAGGTGCTAACCATCCATCCATCCATCCATCCATCATCCATCCAGCCCTCCCTCATCCATCCATCATCCATCCATCCAGCCCTCATCCATCCATCATCCATCCATCCATCCATCCATCATCCATCCATCCATCCATCATCCATCCATCCATCCCTCCATCATCCATCCATCCATCCATCCATCCCTCCATCATCCATCCATCCATCCATCCATCC